>JANHAO010018581.1:0-13570 GCA_026873985.1 Saraca asoca
TAAGGCCATAACAGAACAAATTTAAAGTGTGTCTTTTTTCACTTTACTGAACTCTGCATTCTGTTACTGACCGGCGCTTAGTCCCATAGATGATTCAAGTTCGTTTGTACTTGCACTGCACACTCCTTTCCCAGATCTGTCAGTGCTTGTTCATCCTTAGAAGCAAACAAGATCTAATTTAAATTCACACAAAAAAAAATCTAATTTATTGTAATTATTAAATTGATTTATTTATTCCTCATCACGCTAGGCGTCATTCCAATTCAATAATAGGAATTCTAGGTTCCTCTATAACAATTATTGAGAAAGGATAGGCTAAGCTTAGATGTGTGGATGATATTAAAATTCATTAGACGAGCCAATGAAAATGATGCTTACTGATGACTATTTTGAAACTAGGAAGTGGTGGTTGGCTCGTGAACAAAGAGCGCCCATGATGTTTTTAAGTGGGACCTAGTTTCTTCTTTATTATTATTTATCTGAACTTGAACAGCCACCACCATGAATATGAGATGGATATTTTACTGTTTAAATTGAGGTTAAACTACCAGCATATTACTATGGTCCACTTAAACCCTATCTTGAAAGATTTTGATGACTTAAATCCCTTGGTTCAGCTCAGAAAGCCATAGTGCTGTGGGATATTTCCAATATTCTATCTTTCTAGGAAGGGATAATTATGCCTAGAAAGGTCCAGCCGAAAAAAGTTCTTTAACACTCACTTATTTGTCTCTATTAGACAAGATTTTGAAGGTATGCTATGGTTGCCAGCTTGTGGTGTATATATTGACATAGTTTGGTGGAGTTGTCTTCCTTTTGCCTTTGTTTTTGGCTTGATTAAAGCCTTATTAGTGTTAGCAATCTTTATTTGATTCATTTATGTTTTTTTGCAGTCAGGATGCTGTAAACCTCCAACTGCATGTGGGTACACTTATGTGAACCCAATATTATGGATAAACCCAACGAATGCTATGGCAGACCCAGATTGCTATTTGTGGAACAATGACCAGACCCAACTCTGTTACAATTGTAATGCTTGCAAGGCAGGCCTGTTAGGGAATCTCAGAAAAGAATGGAGGAAGGCAAATATAATTCTGATTGTGGCTGTGGTGGTTCTTATCTGGGTCTATCTCATTGCCTGCAGTGCCTTCAGGAATGCTCAAACAGAAGCACTCTTCGACCGTTACAAGAGAGGTTGGGTTTAAAGGATTAACACCTCTAAAATACATCTTATACTTCAAACTTTAGTGAGTAAAATATCGTGTTTCAAGAATGACGTTTCTGGTTTCCTTCCTTTCTGTTCATGTAAGAAGAGCCGTTGTCAGAGTCACTAGTGTATATATTCCTCTTGTTTGCTTTTTGGGGGGTTATGCATCTGCGTTCAAAGCAAAGGGGTGAGGAGAGATCTTCAAAGTTCCAAACATTTGAAATGCTCCGCCAAAATGAGAAGTGGCTTTTCTCAAGAGTACGAGATTCTTTTGTTTTGAAGGATCATTCTTGTATTTCTCTTTCAAATAGTATAGATGTTATTGGTGGTACTTTGACGCTTCCATATAATATCTTAAACAAGCATGAACGTAGAGCACCTTTAATACTTTTTTTTTTTCTTTCAAAGCCTAATTGGGTAAAGAGGCACCGACACTACGACCGTAAAGAAACCAGAAAGGTGTCCCACGTACGAAAGGTCACCCAAGAACCGAAAGACACAGCTTCCTGAACTAGCTATTTTCTACACGTGAATATAATACAAGAAATAAGGGGCTTAAGTGCTCAATTTGTCGAGTCCAAGGCTGGGGTAATAAGCACTTGATGTTTCAAAATGTCTAAACCTGGGTTATAGCCAATTAAGTATCTACCTTGCCCTGTTATGACACCATACACAAGATAATGATTAATTAGCACACCAGGATTTTCTTTACGTTGCATGACGGCCCTCGTACATGCACTGTGATATAAACAGATTCTCCCATCATTGAATCACAGATAAGAAGAACGATTAACTAACTCAGAAATTCTAGTTTATAATTCTGTCAAGGGGGTGGATAGCTTCTTGGCGTACACAATGTACATAGGATCAGAGCGTCCAGGGTTAGGAGATATATCAACACCCTGCAGAAAAATAACAGGGAAGAATCATGAGTTAATGTAATAATAAATCACATCAGGTTGGTTCTGTTGGTTGCAGAAAGGCTTATAATTGTTTTATGCTATTGGAGAGCAAACAAGACGATGCAATTGCAGATAGCTAAACTTGGGCCTCAAAGTAAATTTACCTGGGGAGGTTCGAATCCTCCAGCATAATGGAAATATGAGCCAACAATCAAAACATGATCGGCATCTCCAGTTGATGTCCATATGGAAATTGCTTTTGTCCAGAAGCAACGGTTTGAGAAGCTAAGATCATAATATTGAATTCATCAATAACTGAATAAGGTATAAGAGATGCATAACTAGGAAATGACACAGCATTATTAAACAGAGAACTGGCATTAGTGAATGGAGGCTGCATTTGTTCATACACAAGATGAAATCAAGAAAAATTTGTATACATGCTAACTCATGCAGAATTTATTATAAAGGCTGAAGGGTTACAGATTTAGGGTACCACTGAAACATGAGCTGAGCTGAACTGGCAAGGTTCAGGCCCTCAAGAAGAAAAGGGCATCTCAAAGATAATTGAAGAGCCAACTTTTACACAATGAAAGATGCAGAAGCGTACACTAGTTTCACTATTAATAGAGTTGAGGTTAGGTTGAATTTTTCAACACAGTTAATAACTATCAGAAGTAAAATTTAGTGGATCACATATATTATACCTATACAGATTGATCAAAAGCGAGAACTAACAGGTGTAAACTTGTAATTGACTTCATATCAGTCACAAGTTCCAAAATTGCGCAGCCTCCTGCTACCCCCCCCCCCCCCCCTTTTCCTCTTTTATTTTTTCTAGCACTTGTGAATTTTTCCAAGAATAGTTCTGATAATGCATTACTTATAGCTCCATAGAGTTGTGAAAATGGCCGGAAATGTCATAATGCCATAAGAAAGTTCATCACAAAATTATTGGCATATATGAAGTGATTCCAAATTTCCAAACTCTTAGTTGACAAGATTATCACCTCATTATGGCCAGTCCACCTGGCTTAAGTATCCGGGACATCTCCTTGAAAACATCAAGAGGCTTTGTTAGGTAATCAACGCTGACCTGCAGGACACAGATGTCAATTTTCAAATTTTCTTTTGTGGTAGAGATACTAAGCAGATTTAGGACAGTCAATTCAATCCCAAAGTTGTGACTTCCAATTTAGTTACAGTGCTTAACATACAAGGAAGCGCATTTTCATCAATAATGTCTAATCAACAATTATTTTTAAAAAATGTACACATCTAAAATTTTACAACATGATGAAATTATTCCTATCCATCCTCTTGACAGAAGTACAATCAGCATGCATGTTGTCACTTCTAAACATATCATGGAATCATCAAGGAAGAAAAAAAGGGTCATAAAAAATTCCTGAGGTAAAGAACAGTTTCCACTGAAAAAAAAAAAAATATATATATATATATATATGAAGACATTAATCCCCTGTGCATTTGCAGAAGTATGAACCAATTCCAGTAGTTTGCTTCAATAAATTAAAGGGGTAGAATTATGAAAATAAAATAGGAGGTTGTCCATTTTAAATAGGAAACTATCTTAGTAATTAGCCACTCCTTACGAGACTAGGTATTAGAGTTTTATCTCTTATACATGACTGTTAGTATAAAACTATAAATATATGATCTCTGACTAAGATTTTTACTCAAGGCATTCACCAATTTAAGTAAAGGATTAGGATAAGTATCTGTACCACATTAGTGATGATGTCAAACGAGTTAACCTCAAATGGGAGTCTGGGGTTCAAATTTAAGTCTTGCACAACATACTCCGTGAGAACCTACATACCAAGAAATTTTTATTAGCATCTCTGTCCCTCTTGAGCTCAAAGCTAGAACAACTGCACATATAGAAGAAAACCTTATGGACACAAAGAAAGCTTGGTATGTAAATTTAGAAAGAGATTTGGCTAATAGTCCACTGATTCTGTACAAAAATGATAGCTTAGCTGGGTAGTGGAACAAAACTTTTGATTCTTATACAGCCATATTCCTAGGGTCTTGACTGTATATGGAAAAGAAATTAAAAAAAAAAAAAAACCTATCCTTAAACTAACTGAATATAGTTTCATAATCACAGGGCAACTGCCACCTCGTAGAACATAAAGTAGCATCATCTTACTGGGTTCCTCTTAAGTTCTTCTTCATTCATGCCTAATCCAACCACTCGTTCTTGCTTGTATCCTGCTGGAAAATGGCTGACCTATTTAAAAGTGCACTTCGTGATGATGGAAATAAGCAACACAAAAACAAGTTGAAATTTATAATAACAATAAAAGAGGGTCTTACCCAACTGCTGCACATATCCAGGATGCTTACTCCTGGAGTATTGCTAGGTGGAAAAACCTTTGAGTAGTACTTAGTCAAAGCAGCAATTGCAGGATCGTCAATGTGAGTCACAAAGCGGGGTGCTTCATAGAACAAGGAATCTGGTGACCTAAAGGGAACAAACCGTGGGAAAAAGGACCCATTTCTTAGCTGATGAACAGTGAGAATTCAAATAAGAATCAAATACCATTTGCATCATCCTTAGAATTATTTGGCTTCTTACAGTTTAGTCCCTAAAAAATTTTAGATTGGCTAATTAGTTATCAAGTTTTTGTAATTCAGTTCAAGTTAATCCATCCATTACACCAACTTGTCTTTCTTTGTAACAAGGAATCACGCGGCAGAATACGTAATTGTCAGACCTAGACAATCTATATAAGATACAAATACAAGTGACTCTTATTTTAAGACACCAGAGCAAGTCTCAGTTATATGATATGGAACTCAGTGTATCTCAAACTAATTGAGGATTCTTCTGTTTAAACAAATTATCGTGAAACATGTTGCAGAAAGAAATCTGACAACTTGAAGGATTAGATAAGAAATTACTCATCAAAACGCTGGAAATCATCCTCTTTGAAGGGGTACTGCTCAGGCCATTCCACATTCTTCAGTATCTTTGAGATGATAATAATAATAAAAAAAAAATGCATAGAAGGTAAGAAATTGGGATAACCTGGGCTTAGCATCAAAATTTGCAGATAGCAAATCCAACATATAAGAAATTGAAGCATATAAGAGCAGCCATAGACATCAAAACTTCAATTAGGGGTGCAATTGTTAAAAAGAACGATAAAGTGTTGAACTGATTAAATGATTAAATAGTGAACAAGACCAAATGAAATGAATAAAGTAGAGAGCAATTTAAGAAAAAGGACGAAAATTGAGAATACCTCTTCAACGGAGGAAGTAGGTTTTATCCTGGCGGAGGCAATGAAGGACCTGGGACCAAGTGAAGCAGCCATAGTGATGAAATGAGCAAAGAAGGAAGTGCCGAAGCCCAATAGGAGGCGGCGAGGAGCACTAACTCCTCTTTTCCAATTAGTCCTTGAGAGACAAGCGGAGGCAGCGGCAGCAGCAGGAGGAGGAGGAGGAGGATACGTGAATGTGATCGTCATGGGTGAAGAAACGCCACCCAAAAGGCTGAGTGCTGCAAAATTGGGCATCTTGGTTTTGACTATTGACTTTGATTCTTAAACAGGGCCCCTCACCCCTAAAGCAGAGATGGGCAATGCATGCACTTCACGTGGCTAACTGGCTACCTTCTCTTTCAGCTGCGGATGACATGCTCTATTCTTTTTGTTTTCACCCAAATCCACTAAGGGATATCACATTTTAAAAGTTAGAGTAAAATGCACTGTTTACCCTTGTAACTTATCAAAATTACATTGATTTGCCCTTTAATTTCAATCTTACACATTAATCCATTTAATAGAAAAATTTGAGAATATTTTATTTTTTTATTTCTTTATGCCTTTTATTATAATTTTCTTAATAAATTAATTATGAAATGACTATATTAGCCTTTGTTTTATTCGATCAACTTCCTCTTGTTAATGATTCTTCTCCTGCTCCTCCGCACTCTACGTTGTTCTTCCTCCACCAACCTCATAGCCCAATCCATCTCTACAATGTTCATCTACCGGATTCAACCCATAAACCCCAACCTTAACCCTCTCAACCTTTCCCAAAATCGCACAATTGCATTCTTTTCTATTAAAAAAGTCATCAAAGAAGCCCGCAAATCTCGGTGCTACTTTCACCGAAGAAGCCCTCGTTTCCCCAAACAACTCCATGGAGACAAAATAAGATTTTTTTTTTTCATTTTAATCTTTCCCTTTTTTGTTTTAATTAGGATTGGATTTCTCAGAACACCTATTTTTTTTTTTTTTTTTATCCTGGGTTAGTTTTTCTCTTTGCTCTTTATATGAGTTTTCTTGTTTCTTTTCTGAATTTTTTTCAGCATTTTTGCGTAAAATTCTTAGAAAATATATGGAAAGGATTTTTTCGTCTTATTTTTTTCTGCTTAATTTCTTCGTTCAAAAAAGTTTTTTTTTTTTTTTTACTGTAAGTTCTTCTTCACTTTCCTTGCAATTTCTTGCCTTTTCTATTGGGTAGAGATGTGAAAATTCATGAAAAATTTCATTTGGATTCTTTAAATTTGTACTTGTATTGGTTAGAAACGAAGTTGAACTCAACTGGGTTTCTCTGGATTTTGATATTTTCTTTTCTATATGTTTAGTAGTTGCTTTCATTTTGATGATTTTTTTTTTAAAGAAAAGAATAATCAATTTTTCTATTTTAATTTATTCAGCTCACTGATTTAGTTTGGTTGAATGTTGAATGTTGAATTGGGTTTATGTTGTTTATTTTGTTCAGGTAAGAGACAGAGAGAAAGTGAGAAGAAGGATAGGAAAAACAAATGCTGGGAAAAGAAAATGAAAATTAAAAAGGGGGTATTTTTGAAATTATCTGGTCAATTTTTGATTGTTTTTGTTGACTTAGCGGAGGTCAGGACTGTCAAACTGAAATAGAGTAGTATCACCACTTTGGATTTTTTAGGGGAGGCTCATGTAAAGTTTTAAACACGAGGAAGCCTGCGCATTTTTCAAAAACTTTAAAAAAGAGCAGAGTATTTACTCTAAAATTTATTAACTAACAAGTTGACAACAATGTACGAATATGGGCAGGGATGACCACCCTAAGCATGGATTTTGCAATTCAATAGAGAAGCCAGTGAAAATTATGCTTACTGATGACCATTTTGAAACTTGGAAGTGGTGGTAGGTTCGTGGAAGAAGGGCAGCCGTGATGTTTTTAACTAGAAGTTTGAGCAACACCATATAAGAATATGAAATGGATTATTTGTGTTTAATATGAGCTAGCACATATTGCCATGGTTCGTCTAAATCTTGGATTTTGATAGCTCAAATCAACGCATCATTAGTACAAGACATTAGACACACCCCTTGGTATTAGCTCGGAAAGCTATAATCCTGTGGGAGTGGGATTGTTATGGGTATTTTTCAGTTCTGCAAAATGAGCTGGTAAAGGTCCAACAACAAATCAGTTTAAGTGAGAAAAGAGTTAAGCTTACTAGATAATTAGCTGCATGAGCACAGAGTGAGATGAAAGTCCTAACTTATTAAGGAATAAGTCCCGGCTTACATTGTCAGTAACTTGCTGCACGTGAGCTCGCGTTGCCAAAGACAAGCTCGCAAAGCTCATTCTCATTGACTGAAGGTCAACAACAACCTAGACAGAGTCCTAGCTCACAGACACTACACCTTGCGCAACTAAGGGCTCGTTGAGGGAAAACTTGAAGCAGGTGCCCTTTCAGACAAAGCTCATAGGGCCTGTTTACAAGAAGTAGCATGTAGGGCCCACCCATAGAAAGCAAGCTACAAAAGCCAATTAGCAGCCTATAGAAGTCATTTTGCAGTAGTCTTGGCTGTCTTGTACATTTATTTTGATGTAATAAAAATATAAATTATATAATTACAATTGTAAGCTTCCCAGCCTCTATAAATAAGAGGAGGGAGATCACTGTAAGCAACTTTGAACTGATATACCGAAATTTTGTAAAATTTCTCCAAATTAATAAAAGCTATCATGGACGTAAGGATCGATGTTGTCCGATTTTAGCCGAATCATGTTAAAAATCCTCTTTGTGTGGTTGTTGTTCTTTCTCTCTATCTTCTCATTTCTTTACTTGCTCAACCAGATTGCAGTTTGAGTCCTTGAAATTCTTCTGGTTGGCTGGATTTGGGACTGAACCGAAATCCACTGTCAACATTTTGGCACCATCTATGGGGACTCATCTGTGTTCTGGTTGATTTTCAGTGTCTTGGTTGATTTCTTATGCAGCCACAATGGTCAAAGGAAGGACTACCAGAGCTTCAAATGCATTGGTTGATCGATTGGAAGGTCATGTGTCTACAGCAAACTCTTCCACTACTCCTGTCATAGGTGTTGTTGCTGGCTTGCCCCCAGCCAGCTCTTTTCAACTTGCTGCTGTTGTTAACAGTATCAATGGAGTGCAAACCTGGCTTCAACATTAAGAAAGACTGGAAAATATAATGAGAGAATTGACTAGAGTAGTCATCGTGCTAGCACAAGCACAAGCTCAAGGTGTGCAAAGGCAGGTTGAAGTTGCTACACCTAGAAATGTTCACCAACAGCAGCAAGCTGGATATACGAGCAGAGCCAATCAAGAAGTTTCCTCAGGTCGCTGCTTGCAAGAACAAGCCTCAGGTCGCTATTCTCATGATCAGGAAAGTCAAAGGAATCTATAATCTTCCGGCCAGTAATCTAAGGCATGGGACCTACTACTGGGAGAGTTGTTTCAAAAGATGAATTAGTTAGAGGAACGTCTTTGAGCTCCAAATGACTGAGCTTGCTATGAGGAGAGTTCGCCATTCTCTAAAGAAATTGAAGCCCAGCCTCTCCCTTACAAGCTTAAAGTCCATGTGATTCCACTGTACAATAGGGGCACTGATCCTTATGACCAGCTGGATGCATTTAATGTTCAGATGGATTTGCAAATGGTTGATCCTCTGGTTAAATGCTGAGTTTTTTCAGTTACTCTAGGGGGTGTACCTCGGGTGTGGTTGAGAAGCCTTCCAGTTCGCTCAATATATAGTTAAGAAGAATGCCAACAAAAGTTCATCAGCCAGTATTGAGCATTGAAAAGGTAGCTTGTGCCCCCTGCCACCTCGCGATGATCTTCTCACATAAGCATGAGTCGCTGAAGGATTATATCACCAGATTCAAACTCAAAGCCAATTCAGTAGATAATCGTTCTGAGGAAACCATTTTGGTAATGATTTCTATGAGACTCTGCAAAGATGGAAAGCTATATAAAAGCTTGTACAAGTCCCCGATGAAGGATCTTACTGAGTTCTACAATCGAGCAGCCAAGCAGATTAGGTGGGATGAAACTTTTGGCATGAAGGAGTCCAAGCAAGAAGACGTGGCCAACAGCTACACTCGAAACAAGAAGAGAAGCGATGCGAGTCAGAAAACTAACGCCAATAGCTAGCTCATGAAGAAAGTGAGAACCGAGTGACCTTGGCATCAAGGTTGCTAAGAAAGTTACAGTATCCTATCTGACACTCAAGATAGGATCTTCGCCACAGAAAGAAACAGGGAAGATTATGGGAAACCCAAACCCTTGCCCCTAGCAAGTTCAGACATACGAGCAGGTTCTGTACCTACCATGATGAGGTTGGGTATAACACCTCATAATGTTGGGGCACTAAGGGATGCCATAGAAGACCTTATCAAAAGAGGCCACCTACAGGAATATGTAGTCTGACCCTTCGAGCAACCTCAACAACTCTAGTGGATTGCTGATCGTGAGCAAGGCCCTTCGGTTAGGACCATATTTTGATGATGTAGTGATGCTTAGAGGTTAATAAAGCCCTTTGAATCCTTCTATTTGCTAATCTTCAGCAAAATGTTGTATAAAAAGAGAATTATTCTATGATTGACAAAATCAAGCTTGATCTCATTACCAGCTTTTCAGCTGAGTCACCTTACGTACTACATTTATCGCCAACTCGTCAACTGAGGTGCAGAGGCTCTAAGAATAAACTTCTATCCTGCTTGAGCAACAAGATTGCTGTGGAATTGAGGAACAAGATTGATGTTTCACTGAGCAGCGAGATTGCCATGGGACTGAGTGACGGGACTGTTGTTTCACTGAGCAATGAGATTGCTGCGAGATTGAGCAACAAGATTGTTGTTTCGTTGAGTAACAAGATTGCTGCGAGATTGAGCAATGGGATCGCTGTTCCACTGACCAACAAGATTCCTGGCAAAGTCAAACTCATATTGTCCATTGAGCAATGAGATTTCTGGCAAAGTCAAACTTATATCACCCATTGAGTAACAAGATTGTTGTGGCAGGGCTTGCAAAGCATAGCTCTCATATGACTTAATGCTCGTAGCTCTCATGCAACTTAATGATCACAGCCTTCATATGATAATCATTCACAGTTTGCATGCGATTTTCTACTAGGCGCAACTTTCATGCAACCTACCTATACGTTACTTATCACTAATTAAGGCATCTCAATGCCTAAGCTCATTGCTCACCAGGAAGCATAATCGATTAGTTATTTGAATATCTCATTTTATTGTGATTTGCAGAAATTCATATTATCATCTGTGATGTGCAGAATATTCAAACACAATACAACATGCAAGAAACATGGAAAAAATTTCATTCATTAAAGCCTCATTCAACGAGATGAATTTACATCATCAAGATTCAAAATATGAATCAAAATAGAAGAAACCTACATCTATTACATTCTGGAAAGAAGATTGGCTTTTAGGAGATGAACTCTAGCTAGCACTAATAGGAGGATCGACAGGCATGTCTACTCCTTAATCTTTTTCTAGCCGCCCTCCTTAGTTCATAGCTCTTTTCTAGCTCTTCATCCAGTACTAAAAATTTCAAAGAAACCAGTGGACGTGACTGGAAAGGAAAAATCCTAGGGCATCATTGTGAGAAAATAATCTAAGATCTATACAAGATCTTCCTAAATCCTCGAAGAAGGATTGCCCATAAAGGCTTCCTATACAACAAATCATACACGTCTCACCAGAAAGGCACATTATCAAAAGTATGGGGGGCCTATTTGAGGCACCCATCAATTTACTCAATGGATGAAGGAAGAAAAACTTCTCATGCTTTAAATAGACTGGCCTGGTCTCACCGAAGAGTCCAAGAGAATGTCCCAATCACTTTTATTAAATGCCTTGGAAGAAAAATGAGGTAGACTTGCCAATGGCTGTGAAGCATGTATCGCCAAAGGTATGGCCTAGATCAAATGAAATGGTAGGCTAACTAAAGACTTTAACTACATGATAAACCATAAAGCCCTTTGCAAACAAAACTATTTAACTCTCAGCCCACAAAGCAAGCTAAGAGTTAAGGGGCTAATGTTATGGGTATTTTCTGGTTCTGTGAAATGGCTTGGCAAAGGCCCAATGGTAGATCAATCCAAGTGAGAAAAGAGCTAAGCTTGCTAGATCACCAGCTACATGAGCATAGAGCAAGGAGCTCTAGCTTACTAAGGAACAAGTCCCGACTCACATTGTTAGCAACTCGCTACACGTGAGCTTGCATTGCTAAAGGTGGGCTCGCAAAGCTCATCCTCACTGACTGGAGGTTAGCAACGACCTAGACAGAGTCCTAGCTCATTGATACTATGCCTCGCCTAGCTAAGGGCTCGTTGAGGGAAAACCTGAAGCAGGTGCCCTTTCAGATTAAGTTCATGGGGCCAATCTACAAGAAGCAATGTGTAGTGCGCACCCACAGAAAGCAAGCTATAGAAGTCAATTAGTAGCTTGTAGAAGCCATTTTATAGTAGTCTAGGCTATCTTGTACATTTATTTTGATGTAATAGAAATACAAATTATGTAATTACAATTGTAATCTCCCTAGCCTCTATAAATAAAAGGAGGAAGATCACTATAAGCAACTCTGAACTGATATACCAAAACTTTATAAAATTTTCTTCAAAGTAATAAAAGCTACCGTTGACGTAGGGATTGGTGCTGTCCAATTTTAGCCAAATCATGTTAAAAATCCCCTCTGTGTGGTTGTTGTTCTTCTTCTCCATCTCCTCATTTCTTTGCTTGTTCAATCGGATTACAGTTTGAGTCCTTGGAACTCTTCTGGTTCATTGGATTTGAGATTGAATTGAAATCCACTGTCAACAGGGACATTTCCTGTAATACCTTAAAAAAACAAAAAAAAATTGGAAAATGTTGGTTGAGAGACTGAAATGAAATTTCGGTATATTTCATTGGGGTCATAATGTAATTTTTTATTTTTCAAAAGAACTTATTTGAAGTCAATGGGAAGTCATAGGGTTAAATCGCAATTTGCCCCATTTCTTTTTATGTATATAAATTCCCCAAGTTGGCTTTCCTTCTTCGCTTGCACTCTGGAATTCTCTGGAAGCTTGCTCCATGCAATCTTTGACATTTAGCAGTAGTAGCAGCACTTGCTATCGTCTTCTGGCGGGATTCCAGCGATCCTTTTGCTGAGTTTGGTGCAACCAAAAAGGGAAAAAAATTCAAATTTTTTTTGGAAAAACCTTGCCTTAGCTGAACCAAACTCACCCATAGATCCATTGGTGTGAGATCTCAAAATAATCTAGATCAAATCTAGAGTAGAAGAAGAGCTCACTAACCTTTAGTCCAGCTCTTGCACAGCGGAAGACTGTGAATCTTTACATTAGGAAAATCCTCTTCATGGCCTCAAAAGCTTCCTCTCCAAGTGCTAACTTGTAGAGAGGCCTGAGTGGGACTGGATGGAGCCAAGAACTGAACCATTCAGCCTCTTCTTCCTCCTCCCTTGACTTCAGCTTTCATGGCTGAGAAGCTTCCTCCTTCTTCTTTGATTTCACAAAATCGAAAAGGGGAAATTGTCTTGTGTGTGAAGGAAGGCTTCTGGAGGCATCCTTATGCCGTCCAACAAATAGGAAGACATGGCGCCATTTTCGCTCCCCATTAAGTGAGCAAAACGATGTCGTTTTGGGCAAATAGGAAACAAGTTTTTCTTTTTTCAAAACAGCCCCAAAGTTTCTAAAACTTTGTACTTTGGCCCCAATGCAATTACACTGAATTTCAGTTTAGTCCTTAGACATCAAATGTGTCCAGAAATAAATTATATCATCGGCCACATCATTTCCTGTTATGTGTGTGACCCGATAGGCTCCCGATGTATTGGCAAAAGTCTATAATGCCCTTCAAACCATTTGAAGGCATATTAATTTCTTCAAATTAATCAATTAGACTTAAGGATACAAGTGGACTCTAGCAAGCCACTTTAGCTACCCAACGCACGGTAGGAGTCATCAATATGATAAGCTTGTCTGTGATTGGCCTCAACGTGTATAAAACATATTACGTGTTACACATTGTGTATGATACAATCCTTTCATTACAATATCTGGATTAGTCAAAGGTATGGATAATAGTCAACCTTTATAACTAATCATGTTTTCTCAACATCGCGAATTATTTGACTTATTAAATTTGAGCACACAAATCCAATTTGTGT
>JANHAO010018582.1:0-13589 GCA_026873985.1 Saraca asoca
TTTTATTATCAAATTAACAGAATGTACAGTTATAGATACAATAGAGCTCAATCAAATTGGCCCTAGGGCACCTATCAAACTAACAATTGCATGCTTAACTGTTAATTGAGTGTGCACCTAATAATTGTTGGCATCGGTTGGCTAAGATTGGTTAGCTTACCATTTTAGTCTGACCAAAACAAATTGCAAATCATAGTATATAAATTTCAGCCCAAAATTGATTGTCTAAACCTGTCAATTGACCTTAATTGTGTGAGTCAGGTTTGGTCGGTTTCAAACAATTCTTGTCACTTTGGAACTTGTATTCTGAACATGTGAAACAAACAACTAAATTGGATAATTTTATATCCATTTTCATCATTTACATGATAATTTTGCTAATTCAACAGTCAAACATAAAAAAATAAATTATAACTTCTCAATTTTTATATAATCATAACAGAATTCAATCGTGCAATACAATTAGGGATGAAATGACGTAGTTTCGTTTCAATTCGATTGAATTTGATTAATTACGATTAAGTTACATGATATATAATTAATCAAGACTTAAATTTTATACGAAAAATTAATTCATCGTAAATTGTTTTATAAAGCTTAACCGAATTTAATCAATTATTTTTTTTTATTTTTCTTCTATTAAAGCCATCTTCCTCAATTTCTCACTTGTACCTTCTTCCATCTCATTCTGCAATAGCCGAAAATTTCTTTCTTATTCTGCTTTTTTTCATCTTCTTTCAGCTTTGTCTTCATCTTGCATATTTTTTTCCAATCAACCTTTGTTTCTTCCTACCCATAAAATTTTGAGGTAAGATTTCGTATTTTTGTTTTCTAAAATTTTTGTTTAAGAATTATTTAAATATATTTTTCTATAGTTATATTTGGTTTTGCATGATTACTGAGCGTTGATTTTGAATAATTTTCATGCAATAGTGTTCTATGTAGATTTTTTGTTTGTATTATTTTTTTTCTTGCATTAATAATTGTAGAAAATTTGAGGTTTTAGTTATTTTACTTTTTAAACTGTTATGTTAATAAAATAAACATCAAGTGGAAAAAATGAGAGAATTAATTAGTAATTAAGTTTAATTTTGCATGATTACTGAGAAGTTGATTTTAAACAATTATCATACAGTAGTACTGTGTAAATTTTTCTATCTAGTATCTTTTTACATTAAAAATTATTATGTATGATATTTATAAAAAAGTTAATCTTCTTAAGTATATTTTTAACTAGCCTATATTTAAATTACATTTTTAGCACTTGAATTTTTTATCCATGGAGAATTTTTTTTATGTAGTATGCATCATGGATTTTGTATTCACATGAGACTTGTATTATTTAATTTTTTATTTAAAAAAGAAGACACATACGTTATATATTTTTCAGTGAGATATTGATGCTTTGTTTTAATGGAGAACATATATTGGTTCTCATAACATTTCTTTTTGAAAAATATATAGCTATTTATGGCATATTGACAAGTTATTTTATACTAACGTTACTGTGATTATCCAGATTAAAAAATATCTATACAATCAATTATAGTGATTTACAATAATCGAAAAATATATGATGATCATGAAGGGTTAGTCTTTAAATATCTAGATCAAAGAGCCTTTCAAATAGATAGGAATACAATGTTAGATGATATTAAGAGGAAAACTGTGTCAAAGTTGAAAGTAGAAGCTAAGAGACATATCTTATCCATTATGTATAGGTTTTCTACATTATGCCACAATATAACGCGTTACCAACGATTTAGATTGCTTGACAATAATGATGTGAGCATCATGTTTTGCTATCATGATCAATTTCTCAACCTTGGTGCACTTGAATTATATATTGAGTTTGAAATGGATGATATAGAAAATAAAATGATTAATATAGCGTATCAACTAGGAAATAATGCTCTTGAGGTAATAGATTTGAATTCTCAATATATGGAAATGTTCTCTTAACAAAGTTACTACCTGATTATTCACAATTTTGGTGGCCCATCAAACCATGGTATGGTGGACACTATAATGCAAGGTGATAATGAGCAATATCCAGACCTACCCAACATAGATATGAAGATGTTAAGGATGATGAAGAATGGCTATCAGATGGCCCTAGGTTGAAAAGAAGGAGAAAGTTACCAAATCATTATCGCCATATGTACCTCCATCATCACATATGTCATATATCAATTAGGAAGCATTAGATAAGCCTGAACATGAACTGGTTGAAAATCCCACACGAATTGATGGGCAAGAGTTTTATGTCGGTTTAGAATTTGAGAGCAAAGAAGATGTTTTGCTAGCATTGAAACGATATGCAATTAGTACGTACCAAAATTACAGGATTTGAGAATCAAAATCAACATTTATAGATATGCATTGCACAAGATATGGCATAGAATGCAATTAGCGGCTCAATGCAAGTCTTAATTTGAAGAAAGATTGTTAGGTTATCAGATAATAAAATAACTTTTATACCTATGTCTTTACAAGCATGTCACAAGATCAAAGGCAATTGGACTTTGATTTCATTGCCTCACGTTGTGTAGGGCAAGTAAGAACCACACTAAACCTTTATGTGGCAGAGATAATACAAATGATCAAATCCTAGTTTTCTTACCAAGTTTTCTACAAGAAAGCTTAGCTAAGAAAACAGAAGGCTATTAGTCGAATATGGTAATTAGGATGACTCGTACTGCTAGTTGGCGAGGTGGTTGGCTGCAATGAAACAAGTGAACCCAGAGACCATTGTGCAATTGCAAATAGGAGATTTATATCAAGAACAATATCCTGACCCCAACAATGTCAAGTTTGAGAGGTTGTTCTAAGCATTTAAACCTTATATTAATGCACTCCCCTTCTAAAGCCAATGTTATAAATAAATGGAACCTTCTTGTGTGGGTAATTCAAGCACAGCTTACTGATTACAACCACGGGAGATGAGAATTGCAAAGTATTGCTAGTTGTATTTGCAATTGTTAAAGTTAAGAACAAATTTAGTTGGTTATGGTTATTGGGTATGATTCGAATGCACGTCACTAATGCTGACGAACTATGCCTAATTTTAGATTGCAATGATAGGATTATTGCATCAAATGAGGATGAGTCCTTTGGATGGCAGCTGCCTTACACTCACTATCGATTTTATATCCGTCATGTGGCAGACAACTTCAATAAGCACTTCAAGAATATAACCTTCAAAAGACACATTACAAACATGGGTAATCATTTCATGCCACTGTATCTACTTATGTTAAGTTTGCATGCATTATTTTAATTATTGTAATCATTGTTACAGGGTACAAAGAGCAACCAAGGAAGTATGATGTTAGACTCATCAAGTTGTGGTCTATGAACACTGATGTAGGCCGGTGGTTAGAGGCACTTCCAAAAGAAAGTGGGTGCAAGCATTTGACGATTGGTGACACTTTGGGCACATGACAACTAACCTAGTGGAAGTAGTCAATGGTGTTCTCTAAGGTGCATAGAATTTCCACATCACTATGTTGATGCAAAGTACCTTCTACCAGTTGACAACCTATTTTATGTCACAAGGTCAGGAAGCCGATAAGAGAATTTCAGCTGGGCATAGATACACAAATGACCTTACAGTTGCTCTACAAAAAAATATTAAAAAGGCTAGTGTTTTCTTAGTGCGTACTTATGACAGGCTTAATGGAATTTTTCAAGTGGAAACAAAATTTGATGCACGCACCAACAAAAGGGGTAACACACAAATTGTAAACTTTATCGAAAAGACGTGTAGCTACAGAAAATTCTAGCACCTACAGTTTCTATGCTCACATGCTCTTGTAACTTGTCACATTGTTGATATAGACTTCCACCAGTACATACATCCGATCTATTGTATAGACTCTCTTATCAGTACATATTGAGGTGCATGATAGCTGGTACCCCATCAAGATTACTAGCCACATATTGCTAGCCCCATAATGTTGCCAGATTATTCTCGACTAAGAGACAAAGGCCGATTGCAATCCTCCTATATTCAAAATAAGATAGACTTGGGAGAACAATGTAACAGAAAAAAGGGAGGAAGTCAAAAGTATACTTTATATTGTTCAGCTAGCCATAACTATAAGCATTATCTTAATAGTCTAGCCACGATTGGAGAGAACTCTAGGCATTAGTCATGAAATGTAATAGTGGTTGCAATGTATTTCCTTCTGTTATAGTTATTTTCATGTCAGATTTCATTGGATAGTTATAGCCATCGTCAATTTACAGTAAAAATTGTTGTAATTATATTCATGAAATGTATAAATTCCATTTCCAAACAATGGTTGATTGCAATGTAATTTGTTCTATTCTTAGTATTTTATTGTCTGATTTCATTGGTTACCCCATATGTACATTTACTTGCATGATTTACAATAGATGGTTTTATCTATACATCATTTCACAAGCTTGAGGAACACTTCATTTACTATTTATGTACTTTAAGCATGAATTCGGATGTCAGGCACTATTTTAATGCAATGTGCCATTGGAACACTTTATTTGCTGCTTATGTACTTTAAGCATGAATTTAGATTAAAAGACATAGATAATCAATCAATGTAATCATAATATGTCACAACCTAAATGTGTGGAATAACACAATAGCAAATAATAGCATTTATATACAAAAAAAAAATTACAAACAATAATATTTATAAATAACATGGCAGCCAACAACATTCACCCTAGTTTGAATCTAAGTCATCTTCATGTTCTTGTTGTCGATGCAAGGGTGGACATTTGTGATGCCCTATGTGTCCGATCACACATTCACTTGTGCCATAATGAACTCCTACATCGTGATTTCGACGACTAGGCCACACTCTAGTTGGTTATGGAGAGTGAGGTAGAGGCTTAGTTACTGTCGCATAAGCATACGCTAAAGATGGAGTCATAGGTTGCACGCCAAATTCAACATTATATGATGAGGGGGAGAAACTTGGCTAGCTTGAAAACATGTTTGATCCTCCTCTTGGCGGTGAAAACAATGGCATTTATGGAAATCCCTGGAAAATCTCATTCATGAAAGGTTCCTATTGTCATATACATGCTCTCTGCTATATGCATATACTGATGAATCGAGAGGTTGTGGTACGTATGACGTGCTTGCCTCACTATGTATATGTTGTGATGACAAAGGACTAGCTGGCTAGTATGACGTGCCTTCCTTATCATGGGCATAAGTAGTTGCAATGTTTGAAGGTCCAGCATCATCTGTGCACTCCTTATTTTGCCTATATCTTCTCCATGTTTACCAGCACCAACTAGATCGGCATGAACTGCTGGCCTTTCAACACCAAACAATGGAAGCAGAATGTTAGTATGTTGAACTTCAAATCTACGATGCTCATATGCAATATTCACTAGGTCAATGCCGATTTATTCAACCCTCTACCATTGTCTGCTTTCAGTATCAACCAGAGCCATATGTTGTAACTCTATTCCAAGGTCAATCTTTATAATTAGTTTAATCATAATACCATGGATTCCTTCATTACGCCACATAGAGTAATCTAGCATTTTGTAACCGTTCTATACCATTTCATGTACTTATCATTATAATGTTATGGTTCTAACACTGGCACTCCACGCGAGATTTATTGTCTTTGGTTGTTTTACAGTTGAATCCACCATTCATGTTTAGCAACCCAATCCAAAGATTCTTTACCCTGCAAGGTATACTTGTGCAAGGTGTCATTCACATTTGAGCCATGAAATATAAGTTGTTAAAAATCAAATTACCTCATGACTCTATTCGTACTGTGCCACTCTACAATGTGGAAGTATATCAAAGGCACTTAGGAACACTAAATCTCTTATCCCATTATACAGTAGTCTAGCAAGGTCACCACTATACTACCCCTGTAAGGTTCCCAGATAACCTGTCATCATAAACCACAATTGCAATTAGTGCCACAGATAAAAATTAAAATTCATGTAAAAAATTACAATATTATAATAAGGTCATTTACTTGTGCCTGGTTCAGCTTCAAGCGATCAAGTGAAGCCCTAAACACACTTAACATGTGGTATGGAGTCACCATTATATGCTAGGCATCGTGCCATCTGAAAATTAAGGGCATTACCTTTTGCTGGTTAGGATCCAACCAACCTCTCCTAACTGGTGCAACGCTTAGGAATCTATCTCAAGCTCATATCTGCGCTAGCAGCATGCATCTAGAAATGTTATTCCACTCTGCCTTGGATGCTTTACATAGCTCTTTGTGAGTCTATAACAAGACCGCAAACCCCCAACTATATCTTCTTGCATCTTGTAAATTGGCTAGCAGAGGCAAAAACATTAAATACATATAATGAGTCAATTTGTCATTACATAATATTGCACCTAATAATCTCAATATGTAGGCATATGTGTATTGCTGCATAGTCTCCTTAGTGGCATTATCCAGGAGAGCATCAAACTATTCTTGCAATCATATTAGGCTAAGTTTTTGCTCATAGATGAAATGACACTCATTTGGTGGAACATTACCTAACAATATCTCACACACTCTATACCATGGCAATCGAGTCATGCTAATTATCGCTTCACCATTCATAGGGAGTCCAAATTGGACTTCTACATCTTGCAATATGATTGTCATTACTCCCTATGATATGTGGAACGTATGTGTCTGTGGTCTCCATCTTTTAACAAGTGCACTAATGAGGGACTAATCAACATTTATGTGTTTGATTCTTGAAACACCATAGAATCTTGTTGACCGAAGATAGGGATCCATTCGCGAGTCAAGGGGTGGAAATTGATCTAAGCCTTTGACATGGAACACACGACTAGCCTACATATAAAAAAAATATGGAAGTAAGGTGTTTAAAATGACAAACAAATTGAACAATTCTTTACAAGAATCAATTTTCATTAGTATTATTACCCTTGTCGCCTTGCCATATTGCTTCTAAAATATGTTAATATTGTAATTGAAGCAACGAATTATCTCTCGAACAGAGGTTTAAAAGATGAGTGTGTCTATCCAACATTATACGAACAATAATCTTACTACGATTATCAAAATAAATGATATTTAAAATATGTATTACTAATTAATTTATTAAATCAAATAAAAATTTATAGTAAATAATTGATTACAATTACAAATTAGGGTAACAAATTTTAAATACTAAAACAACTTCAATCATATCACATGTTAAAAATCAATTAAGTAATCCATTTAATTGTTTACATTATATATAATTAAGATTTATATGTTTTACTTACTAAAAAATTTAAAACTAATCAACCAAATATTAATGTCAATCTTACTAACTAGTTTAAAAAAAATCAAATAACACAAGTCTCGTATGAATAAAAAATCCATGATACATATTACATAAAAAAAAATTTTGCCATAGATAAAAAATTCAAATGCTAGAAATGTAATTTAAATATAGGTTAGTTAAAATTGTGCCTAAAAAGATTAACTTTCTTATAAATATCAAACACAATAATTTTTAATGTAAAAAAATAATAGACAAAAAAATCTACACAAAGTACTCTTGCATGATAATTGTTTAAAATTAACGTCTCAGTAATCATGCAAAATCAAATTTAACTACTAATTGATTCTTTCATTTTTTTCACATTATATCGATTTTGCATTCTATTTTTGTTCCACTAATATAACGGTTCAGAAAATAAAATCACTAAAATCTTAAATTTGCTACAATTATTAATGCGAGAAAAAAAATACTAGACAGAAAATTTTGTACAAAGTACTACTGCATGATAATTGTTTAAAATCAACGTCTCAATAATCATTCAAAACTAAACTTAACCTCTAATTAATACTCTCATTTTTCCACCTGATTTCTATTTCACATCCTTTTTTTTGTTTTACTAACATAACGGTTCAAAAAGTAAAATCACGAAAACCTCAAATTGTTTACAGTTATTAGTATGAGAAAAAAAATACAAACAAATAAATCTACACATAATACTATTACATGTAAATTATTCAAAATTAATGTCTCAATAATCATACAAAATTAAACTTAATTACAAAAAAATAGATTCAAATAATACTTAAATAAAGATACTAGAAAACAAGAATACGGAAACTTATCTCAAAATTTTATAGAAAAAAGAAACAATGTTGGTTGGAGGAAAATATGTAAGGTGAAAATGAAGTTGAAAGAAGATAAAGAAGTGAAGAAGGAGGAAGATATTTTCGATTGTTACAGAATGAGATGGAAGAAGAAGAAGAATGTGCAATTGAGAAATTGAGGAAGATGACTTTAATAGAAGAAAAAAAATTACCTTACTCACATGTGCATAGTAAAATAGCAGCCTTCATGCAGCTATACTGCAGCTGCACCGCCACCATGCATATGGGCAGCTAAGGGGGTGTTTGATTTCGAGAAATATTTCCTATTTTTATTTCTTATTTTTATTTTCTGAAAATAATTTTTATTTTTAAAATTTCAAATTTTAGAAAATATGTTTAGCTTGATTTATTGTTTTTGTTTCTAAAAAATGAAAATAATGAAAATATGTTTAATTTGTCCATTTTCAATTAAGTAAAAGTTTTAAAAAATTATAATAGTGCCATTATGTTTTTAACTTTTGAAAACGAAAATGATAAAAATATTTTTTTTATTTTTAATTTTCAATCCATTTTAAAAAATATTTTTAAGAAATATTTTCAATAAAGTCAAATCAAATATATTTATAACATTATTTCTTGTTTTCATTGAAAATAAAAATAAGAAATATTTAAAACAAAGGCACCCTAAATGCACCCTAAGCTTTACTGATTGCAACGTATTCTGTCATCGTAAATAACGTTGTTGCCATCAACACTGAGCTTGCAGTCTACATGGCAACAACATTGTCACAAGCGACATTTTCCTTTTCATCCCGCCACTAAACGTTCCTTTCAATGGTATTCCCCAATTAGCACCTCTTCCATAAAAATAGTTTAGTTTCAACTTTCAACACTAAATTAGAAAATAATTTTTTTTTTCCCACGCTTCCACGGGCAAAAAGTCCCATGATGCAAGGGAAAAGGACCAAGCAGGCTACAACCACACATTGGTTTTCTTTCTCCAAAGTCCAAAATATGATTATGATATTTGCATACAAGACAAGATGCCTTGCCCGGCCAACTTGGGACGCTGAACAGTCCTCGTTATATTGTACAATGTACATTGACAACAACTATTTACCAACCAAAGGAGGAATGACCACAATTAAATTGGCTTTAACCCTTGTCACTACTTGCACTATTCACCCAACTTGCGAATATGATAAAATCAAATGGGTCGCATTCAACATTTGCCTTCACGGAAGCATCAGCGCCCACAGTAATAACCAAGAAACACGAGACCTAAAATACCTATTTTTCTCTTTAAATAAAAAATTAAGGAAATTCCGATCTTACTTTTACTAATGTCACGTCCTATTTAATTCAAAGTTTTTATATGAACTAAATTACTATTTAACTAAATAAAGTAAAAATTAATGCTCATAATATGAAATCATCATTTTATTTTTCTAAACAAATAAATTATCTAAAATTATTCTATAATTTTAATGCAATTAATTTTATTATCAAAATCATATTAAAAATGACTTTATAATTTTTCCTTCTTATATTTTTTTTTTCACAATCATTTTTGTGGGACTTTCGTAACTCTTGCTTTGTCATGACCTTCTTGGGAAAAAAAAAAAAAACAAGTTCCTTCATCATAATAAGTCGTTCTATTATATTTGTTCCCTTAACCTTCATACTTTCCATCATCAGGATATATATATTTTTTTTCAAAAACAAAAAAAAAAAAGAGTTTCACATAAAACAATTTGCTTAATGAATATTGAATTTTCACTTTTATTTTTCATTCCAATATTGATGCCTTCCATTATAGAACTATAATTTTCGACGTAAAACATCTTTTTAATGAACATGTGTTCACAGATTTAGTTAAAAACCAAAAAAGGAAGATGATGGAGTTTAAAGAGTAAAAAGTAAAGAGTCATAAAACCGCTGAAAAAAGGATGTGAGAGGTTGCACAAAGTTGTTTTAATCCTGATTGAATTTGAAAAAGAAAAAAAAAACATACATTTAATCTTTTCCGGGAATATTTTTTTCTAAGTTATTCAACAATTTGTTGGATGTTTACAAAAGTTTATTTCATTCTATTTAATTCTGAAATTTTCAATCATGTTTTCTTTTGCATAAAATAATTTTATTTATACTCTATTTATTTTAGAGAAAAATATTTTTCTAAAAAAATTTTATTAATTTTTTATATTTCAAGCTAATAAAAAAATTAATTAACAAAAAATAACAACATAAAAAAAATAACTTCCATTTTAATTAAAATCATTTTTCCAAATCATCTTATCTTACTTTATATAATTTCACTTTCTCCTCTCGTTAGTCCTCCCTCTCCTGCTTCTCACATGAATTTCTTTCTCCTTCTTTTCCTCCCCGCATCTCTCATCTATTCATCTCTCATCTTTCTCCTCTGTACCTATGCTATACTCCTATCCTCCACTTCGTATCTCATTTTTTGTGTTTCTCTTGCCTCTCATCTTTTCTCCTGCCTTTTCAATCCTACAAAGGTTAATATTCAAACTTATGTAAAAAATATTTAAATAATTAAAAAAATTAATAAATATAATTAATAATTATACCTAAAATTAATTAAATATATATTAATTTAATAAAAAAAATATTGATAAAGATGAAAAAGATAAAAATTTTAATATTCTTCTTTGAATAATATTTTTATTATAAAATATGCTTAATTTTTAATTTTTTTTATTCATAAAGATTTATTGACTTTTATGATAAAATAATTCTAATAGCAAAACATTATATGATAAAATAATTCTAATAACAAAATAATCATAATAGTATGACTTAACCTTAAAAATAAAATTTATATATAATAATATTTTCAATAAAGAAAATAATTTATTTTTAGACACAAAATAAGAGAAAATATTTTCTCTTATGTCATTCAAACAATAAAAAATAAATTTATTTTTTAAAAATTCATTTTCTTAAGAAATCATGTTCTATAAAATATTTTTCATCGAAATAAGTGGGCCAATAATTGATATAATTTGTATAATAAAAGATAAAATTAATTTTAAACACATTTATTTTTAAAAAAATATACAGCACGTATTTTCCACTTGATAATAATGAATAAATGAAAATAATTTTTAATTTTCTCTTTCTTTCATATTCCAATTCAAATTGTGAATGGAACTTTTAAATTTTCTGTATTTTTACATTTTTTGAATAACAATAAAAAATTTGACACTTTATAAATTTATTTTTCAAAATTTTAAAACTATTAAATATGTATTATATTTACAATATAAGAATCACATGTCACAAATTTGACCATCTCTTTCTTGAAAAAATCAGCATAAGCTCTTTATTAAAAACGATTTGAATATCTTATTAAAAAAATTTAAAATATAGATACGTGAATAAAAAAAATTATAAAATTTTAAGAACTGTGTAATTTAATAAAAATATTTATTATAATGACATTAATTTAAAATTTATGAAATATTCTTAATGGTCTCGTTAACCAATTAAGAAACACCTGATAAAGCTGGAAACAAAAAATTCTTCAAAATTTATTTACTTTTATTTAAATTTATTATTAATTTTATTTTAATATCAAAACTATCCATTCAATTATTTAAATAAAAAAATAAACTCTGATCACTATCCTTTTAAACCCTAACCCCTTCATGCCAAACCCTAAAATCGTAGCCATTACATACTTCAATTTTAAACTATATCTACCAATCCCTAAAACAATAATCACTAAACTTGAAACCATAACCATCGAATCTAAAAATCTTATACATAATTAATTTTCAAGGGTATTTTTGTGCTATAAATTGATAGAAAAAACATTTATTATTTTAATTGAAAACATGCTGTTTTAGAAATGTGATTTTTAATGTGTAATAAATTAATACTCCTTAATTAGTTTCCTAATGGCATTGGTTAACCAATGTTTTTTTTATAATTATCAATATATAAAAGATAACAATATTAAAAGTTGTTAAAAGTTTCAACTTTTAATATGGTGTGACTATTTCCGCAACCATTTTTGTTAATACCATAACTTATGACTCATCTAATATAAAAAATATTATATGGATTAAACTACCTTTAATTAAATAAGTTAACAATCAAGATTCATAAATAAATAGTTTGTATTTGTGCGATACGCACGTCTAATTAATTTTATTTAATAATAATTTATAATATAAATTTAAATTCTAAATTATAATGCGTTTAAACATATATAAATTATTATTATATTTTTATATATTAAATAACTATATAATTAATATAATTATATTTATATTAATTGTAAAGGAATATTATAGTTTTAATTTAATAAAATTGTTATATTAATATTTGAAATTATTTAAATTTATCATTTGAATTTTTTATTTTTTAAAAAATAATTTTTTAATATATTAACATTTTAGTGAATTTATTTATAAATTATTTTATTTAAAATTTTAAATTAACTACTTCACATTAAAAAAATTAATTATTTAATAAAAATTTATGCATGTCCTCAAACTATTTTTTAGTTATATTTATATGTAAATGTTATAACTAATATATTATTCTAAAAATATATATATTTCAAAAATATTTTTTGATAAATTTTTAGAAATATTTTTAATTGAAATTTTGATAAATATTAAAAAAATAAAAATTTTAAAAAAAATTATGAAAGATTAAATTTAGTATTTAATATTTAAAAATAATGTGAAATTTTAATAAAATAAATTTTTTTAATAAACTTATTTATCAATTCAAAATTTAGATATTAATAATCATGTATTATAGTTCTTTATAAATATAATTATTTACTTATATATAAAACATTACGGATAAAAAATTGAAATATGAGATATCAAAATTCTTATTTGATTTTTAAAGAGAATAACTAAATTTAAAGAGTAAAATGTTTTTTATGGGAACTATCTACCTAATTAAATTTAGATATTTTTAATCATTTGGTAATAAGTTTCACTATTACCTTTAACACGGATTAATTTTTGATTTATTTAATCATTTAATTATATTAATATCTTTTAATCTCATAAAAGTAAATATTATGTTATCAGAAAAATAAAAATTATGATTAATATTAAATTATTGCTATAATAGGTCAAAAACTCACTTACAACATGCAAAAAGCTTTATGTTTAAATTATTCAAATTATAATGTTTATAAAAATATTTACTGAGTCAAGTAAAATGTTTTAAATTGGTATTTATGATTTTAATGTGTGTAATAAATAATAAATAAATACTACATAAAAATACATAAAATTTACTAATTGATAGTTAAAAAAATGATTTGTTCTTAATCTGCATATTATAATTATATCATAATTACATGTTATTGTTAGTCTGGATGGGTGCCCTAGACCAATTTGATTGAGTTCTATCGCATCCTGAGTTATACATTCTGTGCATTTGGATATAAAAGTTGTACATTCATCTTATATTGCATTCATCGTGTATTGCATACGTAAGATGAAGTCC
>JANHAO010018583.1:0-13537 GCA_026873985.1 Saraca asoca
TCAATGTAAATATATATTTTTTGGCTCAATCTGTCTTAGCTTTGGAGACCATGTGTTTCTTGAAAATTTTATCTACCAATATCAGCTCAAGTGTGCCTTGTAATGATAGGTTTTTGTATGTAAAAGGATGTCCTAAAAAACAGGTGACAGAAGAGGTTTCTGTAACCTTTAGCGAGCGATTAGCAAGGGAAAAAGCCCTCGCTAAAACACTGAGCATATTAGCGACGGCTTAGCGAGGGAAACGGCCCTCTCTAAATTCAAACAAGTAGCGATGGAATGGTTCCTCGCTAAATTTGCGACGGCAAAACCCTCACTACTACTCTCGCCAAATCAATATTTATCAAGGCTTTTTCAACCTTTTAGCAACAGCTTTCTTTTAATTTAGCGACGGACATGTCCCTAGCTAATATATAGTGACGGAATGTCTCTTTCTTCACTAAATTAGCTACGGTCAATTTAGCAAAGACATTGGCGAGGGAGCCTTTCATCGCAAAAATAATGTTTAGCGACGGAGAATATCCTTTTAGCGAGGGAATTGTCCCTCGTTAATTCGGAAAATTCTTGTACTGTTATTTTTATTTGCAAATATTAAACTAAATGCCTCCTAAAAATTAAATAGGTTAGACATAAAAGAACCAACATAATTTATATTAAGGTAGAGTAGGCACTTTTTATGAAAATGAAGTGTCATTAAATAGGAATGTCAATAACTTCCTCCTTTTAAAAAAAATATTAATGTGTAATAGAAAATAATAAATTATTCTTTTAATTAATTTAGTGTACATAATTTAAATATAGTGAGTATAATTAAATTTTTTTATCGATAATAATTGAAGGGCACCCAATTCTTTGGTCTTTAGAGGCTGCGCCTGCCGATTCACGTTTGATCGCCTTAAGCCAGTAAGGAACATTGGTACGTTGCACCGAAACAGCACTAAAAAATGCCACGTGTTAACTTGATAAAAGGTAATTTAATATCTAGATATATTGTTATGAGACTATTTTTTTAATTCAAAAATAGACTTCCCTCTCAACCATTTCTTTTGCCAATTTTGAACATACCATAACAGTTTAAATCATAATAAATAAGAATGTGTAAATTGAAACAAACGTAACTATGTAGTATTACTCGGCAATGCATGCTAAAAACTTTAAGAATTTGTTAATTCAAACAGCTCTTCTTCTGTTTTAATATTAGATTAAATTATTCTATTACTTCTTATACTTTTATTTAATTTTTAAGTAGTTTTTACAGTTTAAAATTTTTAAATTGAATTTTTTCATTTATTTTTTATTTTTAATTAGATATTTCATGACGCTTTCTTGTTAGTTTTTGTTAACAATTGATTTACATAAATAATAATCTATTAATAATTTATGTAATGAAAGACAAGTTATCCATAAAATTTCTATAAAAATGAAATAATGTATAAAATATTTTAATTTTTTTAAATTATTTATTCGCTTCAATACAATAGAAATGGTGTGAAAGCTCTACATCGATGATCGTTAAAGTATATCAAAAAAGTGTTATCTATGTATATTGATTATTAAGAAAATCTATAAAAAATGATATGAAATATCTAATTAAAAATGAAAATTACATATAAGAATTCATTTAAAAAATTTTAATTATAAGGAGTTAATTAGAAATTAAATAAAATTACGGGTAATAATATTTTAACCTTAATATTATTAAGCTTTTTTATATCTTACATAAGAAAGAAGAGGCAACATATATTCATAAAATTTCAAAGCATAGATCATAAAGACCTCCACCGTCAACAAAGGAAATATTTATTATTTGACCGTAATATTCATGATTTCGCTACTTTTTATATTTTGAAAAGTTAGTGCCAAAATAAAATATAGTGTATGTTTAGCGCATCAAGCTTTTAGCTTTTTAACTTGGTCAAACATCTTTTTTTCCTATTTTGAGTAAAAAAACTCTTTTTAAGAAATTATTTCAAGTACCGTATAGTTTATTAAAATAGAACTTTTAATTTTTTTTTCAAATTTATCTCATTTATTTTAATTAATTGAAAACTCACTCTCAATTAATCAATATAAATATCAAATAATTTGAAAAGGTAATCCATGAAAAAAAACTCAAGCCTTTTTTAAATGTATCAATAATTTTTTTTAAATATTATATTATTTTCAATATTTGTTCTTTTTTTATAAAGCTAAAAGGGGACAAAAAGACTTATATATTATAGCATATTTTATCTACATCTATTAATTTAATATAAATAAAAAATCAGTAATTAAATAAATAATAAATATGTTATATAATTAAATATAATTAATTAAATTTTAGCTAATTATATTTTTATTTTGAATATCTTAATTATATTAGTTTGGCTTCAATTTCAAAATAAAAGTAATATATTTCATATATATAATGATATCAATATTTTCTTTCATGATATTCTATATTTATAAGCTTCCTCGACAGTTAATTTTATCAAATATTTCTAATACAATTAGATAGTTTATCAATTTTCAGTTAATAATTAATAATTATTAAAATAGCTAATAATTAGATTATCAATTATCAATTAACTTTTTAATTACTTTCTAATTATTAAAATAATTAATAACTATATTATCAATTATCAATTAACTTTTCAATTATTCGCGGCAAATACGCTCGTAATAGCACTAAGATCTTATATTGGTGAGTAACTTCTCTTCCACGCGGTTTCATTCCTTTGAAAGTGTCAAACACTTTTAATTTAAATAAACATTGTACGCGTTCAATTTTTCCATTAACTTCCTAGATGTTTCATCCCTATCCCCTCTATTTGTCTCCAGCAATATCTAATTATGTTTAAGAAAATGAAGACCAAAATGGGAATCCTATCACAGTGCTTTGGTTTCTGCGATTCGAAGCCTACAACTTCATCTTCGAGATCCAGACGACCTTCAACACTGATAGAAGAGGTATGTCAACGATTCTCTCTTGCTCAAATCCAAAAGTCAACCAACAATTTTTATGAAAGTCAAATCATCGCAAGAGGCTACTTTGTTAATGTATACAAAGGATGTCTGAAAATCGATGGGGACGATTATACAGTTGCAATCAAACGTTTAATATCAGAATTTAGATCTTCTAGGCTTTCTCAATTGAGAAATGAAATTCAGTTCCTTTGCCAACTTCGTCACCCGAATCTCGTCTCTCTTATCGGATTTTGCGACGATAAAGATGAGATGATTCTTGTGCAAGATTACATGGCGAATCAATCCTTCTCAAATCACTTGTATCACTGTGATAGTCACAATAATATAGAACCATTGTCCTGGAAGACAAGGCTAGAGATATGCATAGGAGCTGCACGGGGACTACATTATCTTCACACAAGAGTTAAGCGTACTATTTTTCTCCGTCACGTGAAACCTCGGAACATTCTTTTGGATGAAAATTTGGTGCCTAAACTCGCAGATTTTGGGTTTTCCTTGAAGGCACCAACGTCTATCTCCAAGGCAAAACAGTTAGAGGCTGAGGACATTGTTGGTACATATATGGCTCCTGAATATGTTATGTACGGAAGAATCACGGAAAAATGTGACGTCTACTCTTTTGGCATAACTCTCATGGAAGTCATATGCGCAAAGCAAGCAAATGTGATTAATATCATGATGGAAATGGAGATGGAAGAATATTATAATATGAATGTAGATGGGGATGATGGTGGTGATAATTTTATGTGTATTGCTTGGGGAGTTAGTAATTGCTTGCAAAATGGAAAAGCTGATAAGATTATTGATCCTTTTCTGATAGGAAAAATAGGACCTGAGTGTTGGGAATTATACATAGATATTGTAAAGAGATGCTTGCTTCAAGAGCCAAATGAGCGACCAACAATGGGCGAATTGGAGCTTGAACTTGAGAGCGCGCTTGAATAACAAGAGAAGGCAGATACCAAGAACAAGTGAGATCCTCCTGATCGGGACCATAAATTTAGATGTTTAAGTTACTTCATGTTGTTGTAAATATTAGAACTTAATCCAGATTGAAGGAGTTAGTTAATCAGCTAGGAGGTGACTTTGTTAGTTGGTTAGTATCTTCGTTTAGTTTTTTGGTATAAAAGGCAGAAGCCATATGGTGTATGGGTATGAAAGTGTTCACTAATAAAATTCAGAGATGCTCTGTAAGACAAGATAATCCACGCTCAAGAAAAGGGTGAATTGGATATTTTTCAAAACTTTTATAATTTTTAAAATTCTATTTGAAAATCTTTTGATTTTGTAAAGTCATAAAATGATTTTAATTTAAATAAATCCAAAATAATTTAATAAAAATATTTGTACACAAGATATAACAAATCAAAGTACTTTATGTAAAACGACTCATTTAACTATATATAGACAAGTGATCAATAAGCACATACACAGAAGGATGTCACTTCTTTCAAGCATACTAGCATTTAAGTAACAAGATAAATATTGAAGCACAATATATTTTACTAATTTTATCAATAAAAACAGAGCATTTGAATTTTTCAATTGCTCAACATCATAGAGACAATAGACCAACAATCTCAACAATGTTAATCAAGCAATTTATAGTGAGCCACCCAAATATTAATATCAACAAGAGCACAATAAACAACATAATATGAATTACTAGAATAGAAAGAAAGCAAGGAAACAGGAATTAAACTCAAGATTTTTATAGTGATTCTCCCTTGAAGATCTGCTCCAAGGTATATATCCACTCTTCAAGCTTAAAACAAACTCGCTTCCACTATCCCTTCAAGTTTAAACTAGACATATGAAGAAGCCTTTACAAATCCTTGCATTTCCTTTAACAAAACAATCTTTGCAGAGGATTGCTCACCCTCTCAATCAAGTCCTAAAGGATACCTCACCCTTAAAGTGTTTATGAAAGGGACACCCCACCCTTCTAACAAATTCAAGAGGATTCCCCACCCTTTACTACCCACAAGAAGATTTAGAAAATGAACAATTCACAAAAACTCTCTCAAAGAGTAGATGAAATAAATGAAGCGTCTAGAATAAAAGAATTTCATAATGAATAGCTCAAATCTTGATTTAGATGAAATAAATAGCAATAGATGTTAAAAGCTAAAGTTTGGGCTTTCTATATACTGTACTTAATGATTTTTAACTTATATAAGAAGCGCCTAATGTTTTATAACCATTTGGAACACTTTTAGATAAAAACTAGCTATTAAATATTCAAAATTTATGAAATTTAACCTGGATGATTTGAATCACAAATACTCGAGACCCAGTCCATTTTCATGATTAGAATTGCCATGTTTCCTTGTAAAATGGGATTCAAATTGCTCCTAGTAGATAGGATTTTAGACTCAAATTAAAAAGGTCATAACTTCTTCATTTGAAGCTCGTTTTAAGCAAACGACTTATCATTAGAAAGATATTTGAGTCTAATTTCAAATGGTACTAATTTCATACTTATATCATAAGTAATTTTTGAGATATTGTAAAAATAATGAGAAAAGGTCAAAAAGACTTGATTGAGAAATTTTGATTTTTAGACTTAAATTGAAAAGGACATAATTTTTTTCATATCTTGATCATTTTAAGCACATGACTGGTCCTAATCATGACTGGTGTAAATATCATTCTCTAACCAGATATTCACTGGCCTTTCACCATCCATACCTGTTGTCATTATCTTATATTACTTTTTTTAATCATCTTATCATATTACATAGATGACTAAATTATAGCAAACTTAACACACAAGGATACTCATGCAATAGTATGTGCATATATTATTTAATTTACACTGGTATTGCCCAACAGGCTAAATACTAGTCTTGCCAAATTATACTTAATTCTACAATAGTTACTACAAAATATTTCTTTTTGACCTTATGACCTAGGACCTTCTTCTACCTCTAAGACTACCTAATGTACTTTTCAAAAATAGAGCATCTAAAAGAAGTTACACTAACCTATGTTTTACCATATTACCAAATATAGATTACTATAACTAAGCCTTGTAGCCCTTTCTATTTACATGTTTCCAAAAAGATAGCAAAATAGTTTTCATATTAATGGATGACCTTTAAGAGTTAAACCATCCAAGGGTCATCATCAAGGGTACATTGTGCAGTTCTAACAGAATAATTTCAACATCGTGGAGAACTTCACATCTTACCGAATTCAGGATGATAATATAGTGGATGTTTATTTGGTATATGATCCTAAGGGACCTGAGATCATGGTAGTGAATATGTCAATAGTGATTTCCATGGGCTTGTTATCTATCTTACTTTTCAGGGATAGGATTTGAAATGTCATTGAGTATCTGAAAAAAAATAGTCTACAGAAGAATGAGTCTGAGACTCAATGAATAAAACATACCAAACTCATGAACTTACTAAACAACAAAGCATGTTCAAATACAAGCAATCATGCCTTATCTATTTGGTTAATTCTCATATAAACTTTCATGAACAATCATCAATCATTAAAGATTCATATATAAAGGCATTCACATCATATTGCCTTTGAACATTGTGTCAAGTTAGGCTCTCATAACCATTGACCATCATTTTGACTCACTATATATTCCGTTCTCATAGTAATACATTACAACTTTTTATGTGATAACAAGTAGTTCAAATATTTCATAACAAGAAATGTAAATCTCTTTGTTACTTTAATCTAGCCTTACCCTGTACAAATCCAACTTGATCCCTCCAATCCATCCTTATCCCACTCATCAATTTAGAACGCATAAATCTAGGATCTACGTCATAATTCTCCATTGCACCTAATTAATATCACATGATCACATGTCAATATCATCCAAGGTGTCACACACAACATTCATAAATTCACAAATGCCATCACACTTTATATAACCATGGTATTCATAATAAATACACTAAATCATTCCCATTCTTATTCATAATCAAGCTTTACACCAAATATTCATTTTTTGTAAATGATTATAATTCCAAAAACAATCATAACATCACAACATCTCATACTATTTAATACTTCATGTATATTATCAGACTTTGCACAATAATATTACTTATAGTAATTGCATTTCCACAATTATAGTAATTCATTATCATTTTCATACTTTATTGTCTCATGATCACTTCAGTTTATAAATTCATTAATTGAATACTCTTACATGCACAATAATTCCATTCCTTGTTAATAGTTTATGATTTATATTTTTATAAACTCTATTTATTATGTTCAAATTATTTGGATTTATTATAAGAGTAATTTAAGGAATTTAGAATAAAATTAGGAGAAGTAGACATTAATTAAATAATATGAATTTTTTTGAAAGTGTGATCAGGGTTGCGATTAGAATTGCTAAAGAAAACAAACATGATCATGATTTAAATTAGAGAACTTATTTGTGAAGAGCTTAATTCAACTCAGGGAAATAAGCCAATTTAGTCAAATGTTCAATAATGACCCAAATCAAATCATTACCCCTTCAGTAATTTGGGCAATCCAACTAGGAAATCCATTGTAATACTTTCCCATTTCCACTTTGGAATTTTAATGGATTAATGCAATCCTACCGGTTATTGATGTTCAGCTTTCACTTGCCGACACATAAGATACTTTGTTATGCATTCCAGCATGTCATGTTTCATGCCTTCCCACCAAAATACATTTTTCAAATGATGATATATTTTAGTCACACTAGGGTGCATTGTATATGATGAATTATGAACCTAATACAATAATTCTTCTTGGATACTTAAAGGAACCCACAATCGTCCTACTTTTTTTAGTACTCCTACATCATCAATTGCGATATTTGAGTTCAATTCCTTTTCCCCTCTTTGTTTAAGAATCTGATGTTATGGATCTTTTTTTTTGAGTTTCCTTAGTTCAATCTACCATTATTGATTGTATCGTCATATGTGCTAGAATTGAGTTTTGTTTTTGAACTTCTAAGTGCACTCCAAGTTTTTCAAATTTCGAGTAAAAATACAATAATTTTTCTTCTTTAGAAAAAAGTGAGCTACACTCACTAACTTGCGACTTAATACATCAGTAACTAAATTTGCCTTGCCTATATGATATCATATTGAGCAATCATAATCTTTAACTAGCTCCATCCACCTTCTTTGTCTAAGATTAAAATGCTTCTATTCAAATATATACTTGAAACTTTTATGATCTATATGGATCTCGCACGTCTTGCCATACAGTCTCCATATTTTCAATGTGAAAACTACTGCTGCCATTTCTAGATTATGAGTAAGGTAGTTTTGTTCATGTTTCTTCAATTGTCGCAACATATATGCAATTACTTTTCCATTATGCATCAATAAGCATCGAAGCCTAATGCATAAAGTATTGTAATACATGTGTAACCACCTAATTTAGATGGCAATGCTAACACCAAGGCTATTGTTAAGCATTCCTTTAGTTTTTGGAAACTTTCCTCATAGGTTAAGGTCCATTCAAATCGTCAAGTAAGCTAAGTTAGTGGTGCAGTGATCTTAGAAAAATCCTTGACAAACTTTTGATAGTATCCAGCTAATCCCAAAAAACTACAAATCTTAGTAATCATTATGGATCTAGGCCAATTCTCTATAGCTTCTATTTTTGAGGATTCACTCGTACTCCCTCTTATAACATGACAAGCCCGAGAAATTTAACACTAATCATCCAAAACTTGCATTTGGAGAACTTTGCATAAAGCTCCTACTCTCATAGTCTGTACAATACTATTCATAAGTGTTGAACATGCTTTGTTTCACTCTTAGAGTAAACCATGATATCATCAATAAATACAATCATGAATTTATCCAGAAACAATTTGAACACTTGGTTCATTAGATCCATAAAAGCAGTTGGGGCATTCGTTAGCCTAAATGACATCATAAGAAATTCATAATGCCTGTATCGCATACAAAAGGTAGTTTTGGGTACATCTTCTTTACAAATCTTCAATTGATGGTATCTCCATCTCAAATCAATTTTCAAGAAATATTTCACCCCTTGTAGTTGGTTAAACAAGTCATCAATATGAGGGAGGGGATATTTATTTTTTATGGTCACTTTATTCAATTGGTGATAGTCAATACACAATCATAATGATCCATCTTTCTTCTTTACAAAAAGTACGGCCACTCCCTAAGGCAACACACTTGGGTGAATGAACCCTCTGTCAAGTAATTCCTGTAACTAAATTTTCAATTCCTTCAATTCCATTGGTGCTATTCAATGAGAAGGAATAAAAAAAGGTTCTATGCCTAGTATAAGATCAATAGTATTTTCCTATCTGGTGGCAATCTAGGTAATTCATCTGGAAACATATCAAGAAATTCTCATACTACTGGAACTTCATTTGAATTTGTAGCATTTTAGTTCAGGTCTTGTATCATGGCTAAATAAGTTGTGCACCCCTTATTTAACAATTTCCAAGCTTACATGCTTGAACTCAACCCAACAATTTCAACCATTTATTCTCCTTGAAAGACTATAGGAGAAAATTTAGCCATGTGAAAAGTAATTATCTTATCAAAATAGTTCACACATGTACGATGCTAAGATAGCCAATCCATACCTAGAATTATGTCATAGTCAACCATATCCAGTACTACTAGATTTGCAGTTACCTACTTATCCCCTATGGTCATAACACAATTTTTGAACAAATAGTCAACTAAGAAAGTCTCACCAACCGAGGTTATCACTATCAATGGTGATTCCATTGATTCACCAAGTTCATTAAGCATGGCAGTAAATTTCTTTGCAATAAATGAATGAGTTGCTCCAGGATCAAACAATACCCGAGCTTGTAGATCATGTATTTTCAAAGTACCTAAAATAACAACATTTAATGTTTAAGCTTCCTGCTTGGTGAGATTATAAACCCTTATTGTGGCTTTATTGGGATTTCATCCATGATTGCCTCACTCATCATTCTGTCTAGGCATAATGGGTGCTCTTACTAAGGCTATAAATGGTGTTGTGGATTGATTATGAGGTCTTGCTTGATAATTTATAACATAACCCAAGGCACTTATATTCTTCAGACATTCCTTTGCCCTATACCTGGTTGACCACATCGAAAACATCTAATCAAATCTTTCCTACAAGGTCTATAGTGACTTGTATTGTAAACTTTGCAATGTTGCACATTCACTTTAAAATTTCCTTGACTCTAGGGTACACTCATTCCACAGAATGGAATAGAAGTGATCGAAACAGGTTGACCTCCTGTATTTCTTCTTACAGTTAGATTTTATGACCGAGATAATCCAGAAAAATTCCCTTGCCATCCACTTGATAGTACTCCACAATCTGGAATTGATCTCCCATTCTAAATTGTATTGGTACCTTTAGTATGTATTCTTTTTTTACTAGTAAAAGACATTTCCCTCTCCCTACATTCTTTATACCTCAACTCCATCTGCAAAGCTTGATTCATGGCTTGTTGGTATGTTGTATTCAAGGTCAATTTTAACATGATCAAAATAATAATCAAGTAGCCCTTGTATAAATCTTTCTACTTTCATGGCTTCATTAGGAATTAGATGAACATCATACACAGAGCTACGAGTGAATTAAGCATCATATTCACTTGTAGACATATTCTATTGCCTTAAGATTTCAAATCTTCAGGCATTCGCATGTTAGACACTTGGAGGAAGGAATCTATCGATAAAAACTTCTTAGAACATCACCCAGATTAATAGTTCTACATCTGCAGCTCGTCCTTCAATAGACCCAACATACCAATAATGTGCTAGATCATCCAACCAATATCCTACCAATTCTATAAATAAGGGTTTAAGACACTGTAGCATCCTACCATACCTTTCAATTTGATCCCAAAATTGGTATGGGTCTACAGAAGAATCTATTCCTAAATATTGAGGTGGCTTTAGTTTCAAGAATTTATGAATAATTCTCAATCTATTCTCTTGCTTATTTCTAGTAGGAGAAAGTTAATCTCTTTCATTTCACCTATTCTATTCAATCTCCCTATTCTGTTTTTTATTTTGATTTTGCATTAATGCATGTACTAGGTGATCCATTACTTACTAAACTAAGTTTTCTCCCCATAAGAGAACTTTTGGGTTTTCACTAGTTTCACATTGGGGATTATTTAGCCCAATGGATGATTTTCTGTTATTAGACTCATGTTCTTAGCCTTCATACCTTCTAGTTCTCACCATATCTACATCATAAAATTAGTTAGATTCTCAAGACAGAAAATAGTTTTCATTTGACTCTATTAACACTAACATATATTTCACCAGATCAATGAGAATGGTATTAGCAATAAGTGTTCCTTGGTAAATTTGTGCTACTGGTACTGTTCCTATTAACACTTAATGAACAACCACTACTATGAAACTCTAAATGACTTTACATGTAAGCCCATTCTTATAGGTTTAACCTAAACCATTGCTCTGATACTAACAAATGTCATGACCCTCCAGTCGTGATCATGACCGGTGTAAATATCACTCTCCCACTAGATATTCACCAGCCTTTCACCATCCATACCTGTTATCATTATCTTATATTATTTTTTTAATCATCTTATCATATTGCACAATCAAATAAATTATAACAAACTTACATATATCATTTAATTTACATTGGTATTGCCTAACAAGCAAAATACCAATCTTGCCAAATTATACTTAGGTCTACAATAGTTACTTCAAAATATTTACTGTCAATCCTATGACCTAGGACCTTCTTCTACCTCCAAAACTACCAAATGTACTTTTCAAAAATAGGGCATCCAAAAAAAGTTACACCAACCTATGTTTTACCATATTATCAAACATAGGTTACTATAACTAAGCCATGTAACCCTTTCTATTTACATATTTCCAAAAAGATAGCAAAATAGTTTTCATATTAATGGATGACCTTTAAGGGTCAATCCATCCAAGGGCCATCATCAAAAGCACATTGGGCAATTCCAATTGAATAATTTCAACATCGTGGAGAACTTCACATCTTGCCAAATTTAGAATGATAGTATAGTGGATGTTTATTTGGTATGATCTTAAAGGGCCTGAGACCATGGCGGTGAATATGTCGGCTATGATTTCTATTGGATTATTATCCATCTTACTTTTCAGAGATAAGATTTGAAATCTCTTAAGTATTTGAAAAAAAAAAGTCTATGAAAGAATGAGTCTGAGACTCAGTGAATAAAATGTACCAGACTTTTGAATTTAGCAAACAACAAAGCATGTTCAAATACAAGCAACCTTACCTTATCTATTTGATTAATTCTCATATAAGCCTTCAAGAACAATTATCAATCATTAAAGATTCATATATAAAGGAATCCACATTATGTTACCTTTAAACATTATGCTAAGTTAGGCTCTTATAGCCATCTGCATGCCATCATTTTGGCTCACCATATAATTCGTTGTCATAGTGATACATTACAACTTTTTATATGATAAGCAGTTCAAATATTTCATAACAAGAAATATAAATCTTTTTATTACTCTAATCTAGCCTTATCTAGCATAAACCTAGCCTTATCCCTCTGATTCATCCTTATCCCACTCATTAATTTAGAACGAGCAGATCCAAGATCCGATTTGTAATTCTCCATTGCACCCCATCAATATCAAATGATGACATGTCAATATCATCCATGGTATTTCACATAACATTCATAAATTCAGAAGCGCCATCACACTTTATATAACCATGTATTCACAGTAAATACATTAAATCATTCCCATTCTTATTCATAATCAAGCTCTATGCCAAATAATCATTTTTTGTAAATAATTATAATTCCAACAACAATCATAACATCACAACATCTCATACTATTTAATATTTTATGTACATTATTAGACATTACATCGAAATACTACTCATAGTAATTGCATTTCTATAATCATAGTCATTCATTAATATTTTCATACTTTCTTGTCTCATAATCACTTCGGTTTATAAATTCATTGATTGAATACTCTTACTTGCACAATACTTGCATTACTTATTATTAGTTTATGATTTATATTTTTATAAACTCTATTTATTAAGTTCCAATTTTTTAGATTCATTATAAGAGTAATTTAAGGAATTTAGAATAAAATTAGGAGAAGTAGACATTAATTAAACGACATGAATTTTTCTAAAAGTGTGATTAGGATCGCAAAAAAGGAGAGCATGATCATGATTCAAATCGAAGAACTAATTTATGAAGTGCTCGATTTGACTGAGGAAATGCAGTTAAAAATGTGAGTCTACTCACCAAATTTTGAAAACTTTTAGGAAGTTTAATTTTAAATACGATCAAAATCGTGATCAAAATCAAAAAATAGGGTGGGGAGGTTAGTTTGAATTGTCAAGTTTTATTTTAAAATTCAATTCGAATTGGTCAAGAAAAGGGTTTCTATGAGCATGATCACAGGTTCAATTCAAAATGATGTGATTTGACTCGAATGAGCAGATTTTGCATGTAAATAGTAGAAAAATAGAGAAAGCTATTTATAAGGCAATATCTCACTATAAGATCTTATTTCAACATGTTTTATTGGCTCAAACA
>JANHAO010018584.1:0-13558 GCA_026873985.1 Saraca asoca
TTAAAAAATATTATGCTTATTTGTAAATATATATTATAATTATTATTTTTTCATATGAAAATAAGTACTCATAATATTAAATAACGGGGCATAATAAATAATAAACTGGAAATCGAGCTTGACACGTGTTGAAATAGAGATTGCGTGTCCGAACTTTTTAAAATTATGGATACGGCCTCGGAATCGAGCTTGACACGAGTGTCAAAATAGAGAACGGGTGTCCGAACTTTTTAAAATTACGGACACGGCCTCGACACGTTTCGTGTCGGTGTCGGAAACGTTTCCGACACGCAGACATGGCTGCTGTATGAAGTATCGGTACATCGTAGATATTGAGTAATATTTATACCCACGAGATAATTTAATTTAAATTAAATTAAATTAATTTTATAGAAATAAAATTATTTTAATTTAAATTATGTTTTATATACTGTCACGAAAGAATCTATAAATAGGCAAAAATGTAAATAGCGTATTTCTTTAAGTTTAAGAAAAAATGTTTTATATATGTGTCTATTTCACACATAAAAAAAAGTTAATTTTTAATTTATTGATTTAATCAAATAATTTTTTTTTTATATTTTAGGGTTTTAGTTCACTATGTTTTTAGGAAAAAAAATTCTTTTTTTAAGAAATTATTCTAAATAATGCATAACTTATTAGAATAGAGTTTTCAATTATTTTTTCTTAATTTATTCCTATTCTTTTAGTTAATTGACAGCATATGTCCTAATTTCTTAAAAATCATCATTTTCAATTTTTTTTCTAATATCATACTATTTTTAATATTTTTTCCACAAACTCATATATCAATGCATATTTGGCTATGCTCATTAATTTAATATAAATAAATAAAAATAAATATATATATGATGTCATAAAATATACTTAATTAAATTTTAGGTAATTTTTTTTTCTTATTTTAAATATTTTGATCGCATCAATACAAAATAAATATAAATTAATTTACTCTATATATTATTTATTGATTAAACATGTCTTTTTATGTCATTTTATATTTATAAGCTAGTTTAATAGTTAATTTTATCAAATAATTATAATACAATTAACTAACTTTTCAACTAATAACTAGTAGTTAGCAATTAGTAAAACAGTTAATAGCTAACTCATCAAGTATCAACTAACCTATCATCTACTTGTATCAAACGGACTCACGTATGACCAAAAAATTCTAAATTCATTCCTTAGTGTCGTAGACTGGCAAGTCTACTAGCTACTGTGTGGCATTTGCTATCTATTGCTTGAAAGCAAGCTAACCAATAGTTAGTCTCATGAACCAATGGACAAATATATCAATCAATAAAGCATTAAAGAGTGCATTCGAAGACACAATCAAAGTAAATAATACATGTACAAGTAGGGGCAACGATAGCACATCACATAACACAAAGCATATCAAAGATAAACACAACAAGGTAACAAAAATGTAACATATGCAATGTGGATAACATATGGGACAACGTAGATTGAAGAGGTGCTATTTTTTTCATTCATATAAAGACTTGTTATATAACTTGAGGTATGTAAGGAGGCACCAAGTCATATGCTTCGACCCCAAGACTAATGCTACAATGCCCTAAGGCCACTGAACACTCTTATCACGACTCAAATCCCTGATCATGATTGGCGTGAGTATCAATCCCCGATTAATAATCACTAACCTTTAACCTATCACCACTATCTCTTTTATCTTTTTCTACTCGTACTCACCTCAATACTTTCTAATCACATTCACTTAATCTCGATTGGTTGGTTGAGAAATAATAACTTATAGAAAGAAAGATAAACACATTGGAATATAAACATACTTTTATTATGTACAAAGGCATCGCCCAATAGGCACGTGTCAGTTTAAACATCAATTCAAAAGGTCTTTATCTAGTTCTCAAAAACTATACAACAAACAACCCTACTCCAAGAGTCACCCCTATACAACCCCATGTCCTTACAAGGAAGGCAAGTCAAAAAGTTAGATTAACCCATATCTTGTCATGAGCCCAAAAAGCATAGGTTAAACTAACTAAGTCCATGGGGTATTCTATGGCCATTCTACATACAGATTTTCAAGAGATTAGCAAAATATATAGATAGATAGTTGAAACCCTAAGGGTCAAACCATCCCATGACCATCATCAAAAGGACGTTTAGGGGTTCTAAGAGAATAATCTCAATTTCATGTAAATCCTCATGGCCAGCTAAGTTTAAAATGATGATATAGTGAAAATTAATCTAGTAAACTCCTATGAGACTCTCAATGGTGGTAGTAAAGATATCGACAGTGATATCCATAAGGTCATTATTCATTCTTACTTTTGGAAGGTGGAATAACTACAATTTCTTGAGAATTTTTTTTTAAAAAAATAGTCTACAGAAGAGTATGTTTGGGGCTAAATAAGATAAATTCATACCTAACTTATGAATTTCTCAATAATAATAATACATATGTACATCACAACTATATAATCATGTTTCATACCAAACTTAACAAACAAGTGATAAGTCCCAGAAACTAACCTTTGAATGACATCACACCATATTATCATTGACGCATTATAAAGAATTATGATTTTCTTATGGCCTCAAGCTATCATCATCAATCATCACATTGTCAAGTCACATTATATCTCATCTAGTATTTCTTAGAATAATAATTCAGGTGAAAAGCAAAATAAATAATAACAATCAAAATTTCTCCTTATTATTCCATTACAACCTTATCCCGCACAATTGCCAACCTTATCCCTCCAGGTTCTACCTCATCTCTCGCTCCATAATAGAACGTATAGATTCAAGATTCGATTCATATGCCCTATCTCATCACATCAATCACATCTCATTAGCATCATTTATCATCCTATGTTTCATGGGAAATTTTCAAGGCTTCAAACAATATCATATCTTATAAAAATTATGTCACATAGTTCACATTTCGTCATAATCATAATCATACTTTCTTTGTCACATTATCACTATAACTATCAGGATTGTTGTCATAGCCTTAATACATATATATATATACACACAATTAGTAGATTGTTTGATTTTAGCTTATAATTTACTTATTTAGAACTTATTGACAATCATATTGGAAATTGGTTTGGATTTATATAAAGTTAGGTCAAGGAGATGAGAGTTATCTTAGAGAAAAATGAATTTGAGCCAAATAAGGTGTATAAATATATAGATGTGATTAGAATTACAAGCAGGATCATGTTTGAAGTACGAGTAGAATCCTAATTAGAATTATGGGGATCAAATAAGAAGGGTTCAATTTGACACAAGGAATTTTAGTTCAAATTACAAGTCTGTTCACTAAAAACTACAAACCTTTCAGAAGTCCAAAATACATACGTGATCAAAATTGCAATTAGAATCAAAAAACAAGATGAGAAGGGTCGATTCAAATTACAAAAAATCTAGTCATATTTTTTATTCGAATTGAAAGACACAATGTAGCTTAGTTTCTATAAATATGATCATGAAGTCAGTGTAAATAAGGCAATTCAAATTGTGAGCTCTAGAAATGCAGAAAAACAGCAAGCAAAATAAGGGAAACACCATCTAACTTCCACTAAATCATAAATATTCAATATACCTCTGTTTTAGAAGCATAAACAAGCATAAAACCCAACTTTTCCAAACATGAAACCACTATATATCAATAAGTCCAAGTAAACTCAAACTTTACTATACGATCATAAATAACACTTTTTTTTTCAACTTACACAAACATTTTGTGGATCACAATCGACTAATCATATTAGAATTCACAAGAAATGTAAGAATTACTCACTAAAGTGTTGGAAACCAGAGATCAAAACTAATCCAACAAAGGTTTTCAATTCCCTTCAAGAACAAGAAAGAAGAGCATGTCAAATGTTAAGGTTTTTCATGTTTTTCTCTTATCAAATGAATATATACCACTATATTATGGTATCAATTCATAAAAATAAGCTAGAAATAAAAGATTTAAGCTCTAAAAAATCATAAATGTATAAGGGTTCTTGAAGTGAAAAGTGTAATGAATAATAACTTTTAGATTCAAAAATTTATAACTCAGATTTTACTTAATGAATCAACAAGATTTTGGTGTTAAATTAAAGAAGAAGAATAGAGGAATTAGTAATAAAAATATGAGAAATTAATATGAAGGATTGAGATGCTGACTTGGAGAGAGAGAAATAAAGATGTAGAGTGAGAGAGAGAGAGAGTTGCTTGTAAAAGTTGAAAAGTATTGCATGAAATGCAATTAGGGAAAGGCTGAAAAAAGAAAAAGCAACCGACCTTTCAAGGGCAAAATGGAAAACTTAATGTCAATTTTACCTTTGACTTCAAGTTGATCAAATTTTCTTTTAGAAACTCTTCCTTTTTTCTTAATTTTGAGTCCAAATATAATGTACTCATTAATCATCAGCGGCTATGAAATTTTAACACAAATTAGTCAAATTAATTACCTTTCTAATGACTATAAGTTGACATTTGCTAAGTACCTGTAGTCCTAGTTTTGAACTTTCTGAAGTTTTCTGGAAATTAAATCCCAAAAATATGAATTTTATTCTATAAGCATTCAAAGCGAAAGAAAAATTTGACCTTCTGGAGATTCCTAAATTCGTATAATTTATTTATACTATTTCTAGAGATTTCATATCTCAAATTTATAATTTCAAAATTTTCAAATTCACCTTTTCAAATTTTTCCAAAAAGTTATTTTATTATCAAAATTAATTTTAGGAAATTTAGGGTATTACAACTCTTCCTAAAAAACATTTTAAGCCAAGGCTGTTTTGATAGGAGTAAGCATTATTTTTACGAGCTGACATGAAGCCTTTTCTCATAATTTGGGAAGGATTTTGTATGCCATCTTACATTAATGCAAAGCTAAAAATCCAAAGAATGTGGTCATATGCTTATCTACTCATACTGGACAAACAACTTTGATGAAAATTACATAAATAGCCACAAAATAGGAGAAAATAAAAAAAATAGTATACAAATAGGATTACTTCCAAATTCGTGCAAGACCTTTATATTATACTTGACTTATCCATAAAATTTTTGTTAAATAGAGTGAATTTGCTTATTGAATTGGTATACATGACCAACTTGTGACATATAACTTTTCAGATATCTTTTAGTGAATAGACTATTGTTTATGACAAGTCTAAAGTAGTCTATAATGTCCAAATGATTAACCTAAGTCAACTGACTAGGACCATTTGAGATGACTTTGGCAAGTAGTTGAGCCTAAATAATCAATTGACTGAGTCTGGTTAATCAACCTATACAGAAGACTTTGACAAGTAAGAACCCAACGAGCCAACTGCCCAACCAACGCATGACAAAAGACATGACTCAAGCCTTCATAAACAATGTGACACTAACAACTACTTAGCAAGATTCTTGCTGGCATTATCAATATGTTATAGACACATGATAACACCTTATTCGTCCAAAAGCACACTAATTGGCACATTCAGCACCTATATATATATATATATATATTAGCAGGTATCCCTCTTCTCATATCATCTTTTACTATACTACTAAAACTCTCTTGAAATACTAACTTGATCGTCGAAACATGCTTGGCGGGCGATTTCCATTGTGCACGATTGACTTTGCTGTGTTTGCAAATCACCTTTAGGCTTCTCCTCGCTTTGCCAATTAGCCTTATCAGTTAAAATGTTTCATTTAGAGCTATTTGAGGATTTCCCAACGACCATTATATGTCGTCACTCCCATTCATAGTCTTCTTTAGCTCTATCATCAAGTGGATGTCATCGCCAAAAGTGAGATAAAAATGATCACCATAGAGATTGGATGACAAAGAAGGCTCATTGAATTACTACCAAACTCTAATGTATTGAGGAGTTGGATGCCTTCCATCATGCACGAATGCAGTTCACTTTACCTTTATCTCTTACTTCTCCCAGTCTTATTCTCTAAGAAGTTAACCTAATAACATCGTAAATAGCTCCACCCAATCACATTTTTGAGCCTTAACAATTTTAGCAATCTCCTGCACCCTTACAGTAGTAACCTTTAATCCCCACACTCACTCTACCCATTATAGCCATTGAACATCTATTCTCCAACCCATGCCTCCAACTCCCATAACTTCACAAATTGAAACTCCGATAAGGCCACTTATTCTCAATGTTTTCTTTACTCCACTGTAGATGGATGATGCCTACCACCATATGATTTGTACTCATGAATCCTATAACCCACTCAACCCTACCAGGGACTTCACCCAAACTTCTAGGTATCTATCCTATAGCTAAAAAGAGAACCACCTGTTTTCGATGGTTATAATGGCCGTTCCCCTACATACTTACTTCAAACCACCAATACACATAGACCTATACTATAAGACAACAAACCTACAAGAGCACTTAGAAGCATAGACCTCACCCAAACTTCAATATATCTATCCTCTTGCCAAATGGAGAACCACCAATTTTTGGTGGCTGTGATGGCCGCTCCCTTATCTACTTACTCCAAACCACCAACATATATAAACCCATATGATAGAATGACAAACTTGCAAGAGCAGTTAGAAGCATTTCGGGCTTCAATGCTATTGTTTGGTGCTTCAGACGCTATCATGTGTAGAGACTTCTCTACCACCCTCTAAAAAGATAGCTTACAATGACCTACCACCCTACCATGGGGGTTATTTGACAATTTTTATCAACTTGCCAAAACATTTTCTATACACTTTGCTACCAGTTGAACCCCTGGGAAGACATTAGCCACTTTAGTTAATTTTTAGCATCGACGGCATGAGACCTTTAAAGAGTACCTAGTTTGTTTTAATGCTTTGGCACTAGACATTTGGGACCTTAAAGAGGTGGTAATTATTGATCAAACTAGTGCGAGACTTTGTTCAGGGCATTTTTCTCTTTCTCTAGCCAAACACCTTGTCGTCTCCCTTTCATAACTCTTGGCCAAGGCTAAAAAGTACATTAATGTTGAAAAAATCAAGATCGTTTGGCAATAGGTGAAAATACGCAGTTTGATAGTGCACCCTCCAAGGAAATACCTTCTAAAAAGGAGAGGGGACTTCCTTGAGGATGGTTTAACATATATGAATTATTGAACCCACTGATAAGTAGCATAGTACAAGATATCTAAGCAGCTGAGTTGATGAAGTTCCCTTTATAGAAACATAAGAAATTCCCTTTGACAGACAAGTCCAATTTTTGTAAGTTTTATTGGGACTAGAGGCATAACATTGATAAGTGCATCATTCTAAAAGATAAGATTAAAGCACTCATAAGGCAAAGGCATATGTTAGAGTATAAGAAATTCCAGGAAAGAAAAAAGAAAAAGGAAGAAAAAGAGAGGGAGCGCTCCCTGCATCCTAGTCAATCGGATGTTAAATAGATTGAACTAGCCTCTCCCATCTTAAGTATGATAGAAACAATAACCTGAGGTTTTACTAGAAGAGAAGCTTCTAGAAATGCTAGGAAAAGGCACCTAAAAGTAGTAACGACAGTGGAGCAAAAGAGAAGAAAAGAATAGTGCAAACAAATTTGCTTCATAGAGTAAGACTTTGGCGATATTGGTAGGGATCATGATGATTCAATGGTTATCTCCACTTTATTGCATAACTTCATCATCAAGAGGATACTTGTTGATTAGAGAAGTTCTGTTGTTATTCTATATTTACATATGCTAATTAAATATTCCCCAAAGTATGTATAAGCCTCATATAAGTGTTTTAGTGGGTTTTACAGGAGGACAAGTACAAGTAGAAGGAATAGTGACCCTCAGGCTGACCTTGGGGATTCAATCATTGATGAAAAATCCAGACATCACATTCCTTGTAGTGGCAATGCCTAATAGTGCCTATAATACCATTTTGGTGGGCCCATCCTTGAATCAAGCTGGGTCTATTGTCTCTATCTCCCACTTGCTAATGAAATTCCTTGCAAAAAGAGGAATGGGAGAGGTACGAGTTGACTAGCAAGTCGTTTGGAAATGCTATATGGTGAGTTTGGCCAAAATTATGGATAACACTAGTAAAGCAAGGTTAATCCCCATCAGTGAGAATAATAGTGAGTGTCAGATAATAGATGTTGCATTGCTTGATGTACGACAAGATAATCCTAGTCGACTAGAGCCAAGTTCAAAGATAGAAGAAGTATGGATTTTTTGGGACAATGATGAGAGAATAATCAAGATTAGGGAAAATTTGAAGGAAGTAGACCAGCATCAACTAATAAGCTCCCGTAGAATTATATTGAGGGTTTTGCCTAGATACCTGTTGAAATGCCAGGGATGGACTGAGAGGTAGCCTACCATAAACTGTCAATTAGAGCAAACATCAAGCCTGTTCAGTAAAAGAAAAGAAACCATAGTGCTAAAAGGCAAAGGGTGATAAAGGAAGAAGTCAAAAAATTGCTAAGTGTCAAGTTCATCAGCGAAATCTCACACACCACCTAATTAGCAAATGTAATCTTGGTGAAAAAGGCCACAAAAGGTGGACGATGTGTGTAGACTTTATGGACCTTAACAAAGCATGCCCGAAAGATTCTTATCGCTTTTGAATGTTAATTAGTTGATGGATTGTGTTATAGCTTTCAAGGTCCTTAGCTTTGGAGATGCATTTTCAGGATATAACCATTTGAAGATGCATCCAAATAATAAGAGCAAGATAGCATTCATAACTAACCGAGCAACTTTCTTTTATAAAGTTTTGCCCTTTAGCTTGCAAAAAGCAAGGGCAACATATCAAATGATGAGCAAGGTTTTTGAAATGCATATAAGTAAAAACGTGGAAGTGTATGTGAATGACATGATAATTAAATCAAGAAATTTGGAGCAACACTGGCAAGATCTTAAGGAAACCTTTGGGATTTTAAGGAAGTTTTGAATGAGGTTGAATCTGAAAAAGTGTGCATTTGGGGTGAAAGCTAGAAAACTCTTAGGGTTCATGATTACCAAATGAGGTATTGAAGCTAACTCATCCAAATGCCAAGCCATAATCAACATGTGAAGCCCAACAACTCTAAGAGAGGTGTAAATGCTTAATAGCAAGGTCACAACCCTTGGACGATTCATGTTTAGGTCAACTGATAAACATACTCATTTCTTTAAGTTACTTAAAAATGTTGAAAATTTTAAATAGGCTAATGACTGTGAACAAGCTTTCCAATATTTAAAAAAGTTTCTGGCCACGTCACCCATACTTACTTAACTAGAGTCAGAAGAAAAACACTGTATATATATTTGGCAGTAACTGCAGAGGCGGTAAGTTTGGTACTCATTTAAGAGGCCGAAAAGGAATAGAAACTGGTATACTTCATAAGTTATACGTTGCACAACACTAAAGTAAGGTATCAGAAGATAGAAAAATTAGCATTTACCTTGCTAACAATGTCTAGGAAGTTAAAGCCTTATTTTTAAAGCCATTATGTTGTCATTCAAACAAACACTTCAATTCAACAAGTTTTACAAAAGCTTGATCGAATAGGACGATTGGTAACTTAGGTAGTGGAGTTGTCAAAATATAGACTCATTTATGAAGCTAGAAAAGTAGTAAAGGCTCAAGTGCTGGCAGATTTTATGGTTGAATTAGTAAAAATAGAAGAGCCTGGTTTGGAAGGCCCAATATGGACGTTATATATGGACAGCTCATCAAGCAGTAAAGGTAGTGGAGCAAGGGTGATCTTAAAAGGACCTGTAGACTTGGTCTTAGAATACACACTAAAATTTGACTTTAAAGCAATGAATAATCAGGCAAAGTAAGAGGCATTGATAGCTAGTTTGAAATTAGCAAAAGATGTAGGGGTGTGATCTCTAAATGTTAAGTGATTCTCAACCAATAATTGCTTAGGTTAGCAAAGATTATAAGGTGAAGGAGCTGACAATAGTAAAATATGCTATCATAGCTAATAACTTACTGAAAGATTTCAATTTTAAGCTGACAAGGATCCCAAGGGAGGATAATGAGCATGCAACATTAGGCAAGTTAGCCAGTGGTAAAGTAGCAGTGAATAACATAATAGTAATTCAAGAGACATTTTAAACCTTTTACACAAATTAGGTAATGTGCATAAAGCAAGAGGAGTCATGGTTAACCTCAATTATGATGTTCTTAGAGGAAGGATGATTGTCAGAAAATAAGAAAAAAGCCAAAAAGGTTGAACATAGAGCAACACACTTTTTGTGGAAGGTGGGCAACTATATAAGAAAAGTTTTTCCCTTCCATCACTATGATGCTTCCAGCTAAGTGAAGCAAATTATGGTTTAAGAGAGATTCATAAAGGCATTTATGGGTCTCATATAGCAGGAATGGCAATCATGCTAAAAGTTGCTCAATCGGGGTATTTGTGGTAAAAAAAATGAAGCAAAATGCTCTAGAATTTGTACAAAACTGTCATAAATTCCAGAGGTTTGTAAAAGTACAAAGACAACTAATAATTAAATAGATGTCTGAACTCTTTTTATGCTTATGTATGGGGGGTGAGGCTATACTCCCAATAGAGTTCAAACAATGCTCCAAACGAAGAGAGTAGTATGAGTAGCAAAAGAATGAAGAAAGGAGAAAAGAGGAACTCTACATGCTCTTTGAGACAAAATAAATGGCTCAACTTTGAAATGAGCAATATAAAGCAAAGATCACCAGAGTCACAAAAAAAAAAGTAAAGAGTAAGGCATCTATGAAGGGAGATTTAGTCTTATAAAGAGCAGATAGATCATAGAAAATTCAAATTAAAGGAAAGCTAGTGGTGACATTGGAAGGGCCATTTAAAGTGTAAGAAGGCCTCCTCAATATTCAAGAGAAGCCCCTTCTCCGAACATAAAATGTAACACACTTGAGGAAATATCATGTATAGATCTAATCATATATACGAGATAGTGAAATAAAAATGCAAATTACATTATATGTGCTTCAAAATCCCTCAGTAGAAATAAAATCCGAGTAGACCCCTTGATATAAATAAAATCTGAATAGATCTCTTAGTATAAATAAAGCCCGAACAGATTCCTTGACACAAATAAAATCTAAACATACCCCTTGGTATAAATAAAGCCTAAACAGATCCATTAGCACAAATAAAATTTGATCAAACCCCTTAGTATAAATAAAGCTCGAACAAATCCCTCAACACAAATAAAACCCAAGCAGACCCCTTGATATAAATAAAATTTGAGCAAATCCCTCAGTATAAATAGAGTCTGAGTAGATCCCTCAGCATAAATAAAGCTTGAGTAGATCCCTTGGCATAACTAAAATATCAAGTAAATCCTTTGACATAACATAAAAGCCTCGAACAGATTCCATAGCGTTAATAAATCATTTCCCGTAAAATTACAGTCAAATGCATGTGAAACGAGCTAATTAAAGGCCAGTATGAATTTAGATGTTTGACAATTTAGTAAAAATCACAAGGCCCATTAGAGGCACATAAACAATGTTAGGCACAAGAAAATGCATAAGTTCATATGACTGATCAACTTGTTCATTACATAAAAGAGGCAATAACAAAGTGTTGTAGCAATAAGAAAGTTTAAGTGGAGTCCAGTTCCTTCATCAGCTCTTCAAAGATCTACTCTTGAGGTTATTCCCTATCAAACTTAGAAAGGTCACATAGATAGGCCCAATACTCATCATCTATGTCGGTAAAAGAGTCATTCTTCTAGCCTTTAGCAAAATTCTCCTCTAAATCTTTTCGCTCGTGCAAAGTTAGCACTTTGATGTGAACAAAATCTATAAAATCACTTTTAGCACTGACTTAGTCTAAGAGGTCAACGAAGCAAAAGATTTCTATCTTGATTGAGTTTGGGCATAGGTCCCCATCGATCATTTTCAATCCATCTTTGAATGACGAGTTAGGCTAGCCAATAATCTAAAAATAAAGCAAAATAAGTAGTCAAAGCACTAGTTTTTATGATAATTCTGGGAAAAATAGCAAAGTCATAAGAAACAGAGTCATAAAAAGGGAAACCTTTGGTCCTAGCGCTTTTGGAAAAAGATAAAGAAGCAAAAAAGGCTAAAAACACACAAAATAGAAAGTAGTGTGAAAATTCACTAGTGACAAATAGAAAAGTAAGCAAGAAGCTAGAACAGGATGTTGGAGAAGAAAAGGACAATCAGTAGCAACAAAGTCGCTAGGGCAAAATACAGTAGTTGTTATCAAGAAAGCCTATTTGGCTTTTATTATAAGCATTTTCCAGTCCACTCAGAATGGACTGGTTAAAGCCCAATAAGAAACAAAGCCCAACCAAAAGGGAGGCCTAGGACACGTAACAACTGAGATCATTGAGTGGGATTCTAGCTTGCTACCCACGAGCTAAGGTCACTGAACGGGACTAATACTCAGGACTAACTCACTAAACAAAGCATGATGTACAGACCATCTTTCACCAGGTCCATTTCAGATAGGTAAGTGGTAAGGCCAATTTCACTGGATAGCATATCACCCAATACAAATCGAGGTCACTGGGATAGCGAGCTAGGCACCATCAGTTAAGGGTGCCTGTCCCCAACCGACAAGTCAGCCTCCAAAACTGACACATTAGCTCCCAATAGTCTGACAATGATTTGTCTAGCATTTATTATCAGACACTAAGCATTTATTGCCTTATGCAGTGAAAATAATCATTTTGATTATAGAATAAATTACACTTGTAGCCTTCCCTTCTTCTATAAATAGAGGAGGAGACCTCTGTATAAAGAGTAGTGAAAAAAATACTGTATACAGAGACTCTACCAGATTACCATTAAACTTTGTATTTCTGATTGAGTTGAATGAAAAACCATCATGTGAAAGCTAATAAAAATCTCCATGGACGTGGAGGCCGATTGGCTTTAGCTGAACCACATAAAAGCTTCTGGTGTTTGTTGCTCTTCCTTCTTGCTTCTTCTTCTTCCTCTTCCTCTTCCTTTAGTTTACTTCTTCAACTTGTAGCTTGGGGTGATTCTGAATTGATATCTGTTAACCAAATTTCACCATCAACATTTTGGAGCTAGAAGAAGGGCCCCCGCTACGTTCTTTTTTATTTCTGATACATCTTTTAACCTACAATGGTAAAAGGAAGGACTGCCAGAAGCTTGAGAATATCTGTCGACTAGCTTGAACCTCAGACTTAGCCTCAGTGGGACTCTACTACCCCTATAACAGGAGTTATAGCAGGCATGGCACCTCCCACTCCATACCAGCCTGCCACTCATAAAAAAAATGAAGTCCAGACTTGGCAGCAACGTCAGGAAGCTCTAAACAACACTGTAAAGGAGTTGGTAGATATGGTTAGAGCTTTGGCCCAGCGGAAGATGTTAGGCATGAAAATAAGTTAGAATCATAGCATCGGAGAAAGGACCTTAGCGACTAAGGCCCCAATATGAAGAGCCCGTAAGAGGAGAGCATCAACGTACCAGCTCCATTCAGTCATCAAACTTACAGTTGATAAGTAGAAAATGTACCTGTAAAAATGATAGACTTTACCTCTTAAATAGTTATTAATTTGTGGTTTTTGTTTAACTTTTCCCTTAGTTTTGTTAGTTTAGTTCTAGGTACTGCTTTAG
>JANHAO010018585.1:0-13547 GCA_026873985.1 Saraca asoca
AGAAACCATGATTAGTTATAAAGGTTGATGTTTATCCATACCTTTGACTAATCTGGATATGGGTAATGAAAGGATTCAATCATGCGTTAAAATCATCTATAGACAGGCTTGTCACTATTAATGACTCCCACCAAAATTTAGGTAGCTATAATGACTTGCTAGAGTCCGCTTATAGCTTAAAGTCTACAAGTAATTAATTTGGAGAAATTAATTACTAATTAAAATTAATTAGATTAATTTTATATGCCTTTAAATGGTTTAAAGGGTATTTTAGACTTTTATCAATATTTCGGGGGCCTATCGGGTCACACGCTGAACAGAAAATGAGTTATGGCCTCTAAAATCATAATTTGGATATATTAGATATCCAGGAACTAAAGTGCAATTTGCTGAAATTGTAAGGACTAAAAATAGTTTTTCAGTGGGGTAAAATGACACGTTGTTTTGGCTTCTGGTTGCTGGCCAAACGACATGTCGTTTGGGTTTGCTAATTTTCCTGGCTTCGAATGCATTTTGACGTGGAAGAGGAAAAAAGGAAAAGTTGAGAAATAGCCAAGCTCTGCTAGGGTTCCAATCGTGGTCCAATTTCAATTTTTGAAGTCAAAATTTTGATCCTCTTCTCTAGCTAGCACTTGGATTAGGATCAGAACTTCATAATTTGAGGCCATTCCGAGCGTTTTCTGGCGTGAGCTAACTGATGGAAGCGAGACGGTTGGATCGGGTTTTGGTGACGCTATACCGAGCCAACACCTGCAACTACACTCAATCAAAAGGTTGGTTGAGTTTAATTCAAAATTTGTGTTGTTGAAACACTAGAACCAACGAGATCCGGGGTTAATTTTGCTCGATTTATTTTCCATAAAATTTTCTGTTGATTTCGTCATCGAGCAAAGCCAATAATGACAAGGGAGAAGAAAAGAGCCGACAGTACTACTGGACTTTCCGGCCACTAAATCACTCCCAAATCGATCATCGACAGTGGAGATAACTGGATGGACTGGTTGCTTTACCGGAGAACGGAGTTTCGACTAGACGGAAATATGTGCTAGGCCGATGAATGCTTCGATGGAAGGAGAAGGAAACAGTAGCGGGGAACATAGCCAGGCTCCCGTCCAACAAAACGAGATGTCGAAAAGCAAAAATTGGCCGAAAACACATCGGCCAGATTGTAGACTCCAGAAAGTTCCAGAGAAAGCTAGAAAACCAGAGAAGGAGAAAAAGAAGGCTCGGGCCGAAGGGGTTGTTCTCGGGAGGGGGGTTGGTCCTTTTATAAATAAAATTATTTATATATTTTTGCATTTTGACCCTCAAGTTTGACCGACTTTCACTTTGGCCCTAAAACTTTTTACCATCTTAACAAAGGCCCAATTTCTACAAATCTTTTCAATTTAGTCCCTACTGATTTTTCAGTTTAGTCTTTTTCAATTTTAATTTTAATTTTTAATTTTATTTTTATTTTCTATAAATTTTTCAAGTGTTACAGAACATTATTGCATAGATATGCATTGCTGGTAGTTCTTCTAACCATGTTGTGCGACGCATGCTGTTAATTTTTAGCTAACATGCCAGCCTTTCAATGCATCTAGGCCACACTTGATAGATAATGGGGTAAAATAGATTTCAACTGCCTATATAATGAAATCTTATACGTAACATGTCTATAGGCAAATATGAGCATCTAGTCGAAACATCTATGCATACTGAGTCTTAAAGAAAGTCCTATCTAAGTAGCCTTTGGTATACATCAAGAACGGACTTTATAAATAAGGAGAGAAACAACTTTATTTTATTAATATATGTCTCATTACATAGTTTTGAGTGGGTAGGGAGAGTTTCTAAAGCACCAAACTCTGATCTATAGCCTATGCCATAGTACCTAGCTAGGTCACTTGATGCATCTCTTTAAAAAGCATTCTAATTTAAAGCTCTAATAACATAAATATACATACTTTTTCTAAGTTGACATAAGGGTTTTTCTCTTAATTCAGAAGGGTTCTAATGTGCCATCTTATATGGATGATGAGATGAAAATGCAATGATCAGAACAATGTGTTTTTCTATTCATACTGGACAAACAATCTATGATAAGAAGATACAAATACCCTTACAACAAGAAAAATATGAAAAAATAATGCACAAGTGGTTTATTTCCAAATTCATATGATATGACCTTCTATTCAAACTTAATTTTTATGCCAAATTTCATCTAAAATCGAGCATATTTGTTTGTTGAATTGATTCATAAGGCCAATTTGTGACATATTGTGAATTATAGATATTAAAAATCCATTTGTTTTGTCGAAAGATATCTTTCATAAAAAAATATCTCTCATTTATTTATGATTATAATTACAAAACTTAAGGTTGTAAAAAAATATTTTATTTATTTAATGTTAAATTCGAGAAATGTTACAAAAAAAAAATCTACTATTCTAGAGTAGAAGTTATAAGGCTGTTTAGGAAGCTATTTTTTTATTTTCAAAAACAGTTTTTTTGTTCTACAAAAATAAAAAAAATCTATTTGACAACCTATTTTCAAAAATTATTCTCTAAAAGTGTAACCGAAAAAATAGTTTTCAAGAAACACTAAAATGATGTTTTCTCTTGTTTTTGTATAGAACTATTTTCAGATTTTTTTCAAAAATAAGAAGAATACATGTTCATTAATGACAAAGTTGTAAATAATATTAAATGTATTTTTTTTCATCTTTAAAAATAAAGAAAATACTTGTTTTCAAAATTTACATCCAAATAAGTTTTTTATTTTTTTGTTCTAAAAAAATAATTTTTAAAAAATTATTTCTAAAAAATAATAAAATAAAAACACCTGAAAACACTTCCAAACAGACCCTATATGTTTCACTGACTATGATACTATGTATTATTTTATTAATTATAAGATAATATATGACATACAAACCTTTACTTCTATGCAAACAAATGAAATCTTCCTATAAAAGATGTCTTTTGATAAAAACAAATGGAGCTTAAGAGAACAAAAAATATCTACAAAGTACTAACCATAACGTTCAAATTTCATAAAGCTATTATAGTTATTATTATTTTTTTGTAATAATAAGAGTAATTAATTCACTAAATTCTCATGTATAAGGGTCCGAACTAAAATTATAAAGAAAGTAAATTTTTTTAAAAAATATCTTATACCACTTGAATTAAAGACTCACAACAACATCCGCTGTTTTTGTTAGGAGCGAATAATGAGTTCATGTCTGATTGAAAATAGTGAATGAAATTGTTACCTCTATCAATCATTTCTAATTTTCTACAACTTTGTTAACCATAGATTGCTTGTAAAAAGATTCAATTTCGGTTTGCTTGGTAGGAAAATATATTTAGCACAAAATATTTTATTTTATTTATATTTATAATTATAAAAATTAAAATCATAAAACATATTTTATTGATTCAATATAGTATATAAAATTATGTGATAAAAAATAATATTTATTGCTTCATATTAAAAATTATTTTCTTTTATTATCATTATATTATTATTTTGTTGATCATAAGACAATAAATAATATAAATATCTTTTACTTATATATAGTTAAATAAAAAATTTTCTTACAAAAGTTTTTTTTTTTAACAAAACGATGGGACCTTAATTTAACAAACCACATTTTGACAAAAATGTTAAAAAAATTGTAGAAAACTTCAAACAACATTGAAGTAATTGAATTTGTTTCCACCAATTTTAAAAATTTGAAATTAAAATCTTAAAACATACAAAATTTTATAATTAACCCATCATTCATCTAATTATTATTAACATAATCTTTAGATGATATTTTTAAATAAAAATTATAATATTATTATATCTTGATTTGTGATATTATTTTTTCAATATAATTTCAATCTTATTTTTTATATTTATTTAAAATTAATATATCTGATTTAACTGTCAAATTTAGATAATATAAAAATAATTTAAAAATCAAATATAAAAGTGATATAACAATGAAATATTATGATAATCATATAAAAATGAAATAAAATAATTAATTAAGTAAATGATAGAAATTAATTTAATTTTTTTTATAATTTTAAATTTCTATAATTTGTGGAGACAAAGTCTACTCGCTCCAATATTAAAGTAGGTTTTCTACAATTGTTCCCAAAACCTTTCAAAAAAATGAATTTCACATGTGGAGATACAAGACTATCGCACAAAAATATGACGTGATCCCTCTTGCCTCCCAAGTTTTTGAAGACCTTGGCATAAAGTACTACACATGCCAATTCTAAAAGTACGGCTAAAACTAATTTATTTTGATAGTTTTTAAAATTATAATTTACATGAAAACTGCTAAAAATAGTGAATACATATATACTTTCTTCATAACATTTGCGGTGAAATATAAATATACTCTCTAAAATAAGAAATAGTATCTCATAATTTCCTTAAAATTTTAAATCTTATGAATGATTTTTGAAGTTTCCAAAAATTGAAAATATTGAAATCTTGATTAAGTGAAATATAAAAGATAGTTAAATTATCTGTGATTTTTTTAACTATTGTTTAATACAATAAAAATTAAAGAAGTAACAAAAAAAATAAAAATAAAAGAAACACATACCTTATATTCTCAAATGCAGTTGAGTCTAATTTTAGTAATAATTTACTTAAAATATCTTTAGTTATATCCTAAACATATTAAAAATTTAACCCAATTAGAAATAATTAGGTTAAAAAAATTCATCCAAATGCATGCTAAAAATAATTAGAAAGATTCATAGATGATTTGTATCTTTTTTTTATTTTGTTTTTTAATTGAAATTTCAACATTTTCAATCTTTGAAAAATTTTATAATGATTATTTATATAATTTGAAAATTTAAAGGAAGTATATAACACTAAACAAAATTTTAGAAGACTTATTTATATTTTTCTCCTATGACTACAAGCCAATGGCCGTTAATTTGAAATTATCGCATCTAGGCTTGACGGCAAGAAATAGAAATAAAATTCAAAATGAGTTGAAAAGCATTAAAAAAAAGGGTCATAAATAATTTTACTCCAAACGATTATCAAGTATTTGTGAGTTGTTTTTCCTTTATCAGATGCAAGTAGATCATGATTGGACAATGAGTTTGTATTATTTTCATCTAAACGGCGTCAAGTGGTAGTGATATGAACAAGGCCTTATCCTTATTCCTTGAAGCATACACTCTGAAGGGGCCGTGTATGACAACGTGGGCCATGCATGATTGGCAGTGAAATTAAAATTTAAGAATCTGGAAAATTTTATTTGTCATACTCAATTAAAATATTTTGATTTAGATGATTTAATCTAAAAATATTTTTTTTTTTTTGCCAAAGACACGTTTCCATGCGTTTTCAGGTGCCGTAAATGATTGGCTCCTATAAATGGAAACAGTGGGATCCGAGAAGAAGTGCCGCTCAAAGGCCGAGCTTAGCTCAGGTCACGTTCTAACAAATCAAAAATGGCAACATCGCAACTATTCTTTCTGGTTTACCAGAGAATTCAATGCCTTGCACTTTGACATTGCCATGAAAAACAGCTCTTTGCCCCCTTCTCTATACAGCTCGCATTTTCTCTCCCTTCCGGTACGCCATGAACGGCGTAATCCAGCTTCATAACTGCACAATTCGGAATTCCCCATTTTAGACAATTCTTGCTTATTTTGGCGTTTGCGTTTTCGAGTTTGAGAGATGGAAGCGTTGATCGAACTAGGCGACCTGATTGCACAGAACCCAGTGCAATTCGCCGAGAAGCTCTCTTGGATATGCGACAAATGCCCACCCCAGGAGTCCCTCTCAGCGGGATCTTTCAGGATTTCGCGCTCTCAGCTCAATGCCGTGCTCGCCGTGGCTCGCTTTTCGTCCCAGTGCCCCAATTCCAGTGATCTCCGGCCCAAGTCCGTTGTTGTTGATTTTCTCCGCTCAATTCCCTGTTCATTCACTCAATCCTTTTGGCCGAAATCCTTTACAGTTAATTCCATTACCTCTTTTTTTGTTGATTTCTTGGGTTACGTCTCGAAAGCAGCTGAATTGTCGCCGGGCTTTGCTGAAGAGGTGTCTGGGTTCTCAGGGGATGTATTGATATCGGCAATTAGTTACGGTGGTGAACATTCGGGTATTGTGAGGGCATTTTTGCTCGCATTGTCACAAAACTTTGTTCCCATTTCACCTTTGGATGCAGATAAATTAATTATTTGTCTTGTTGATCAGTTTGCTTTCCCAACCCCTCTCCCCAGCGCGGCAAGTGAACACATTGCTGTGAACTCTGAAATTTCGTCGTCCCAGAGCTCGCCCCATCCCGGAAATAAAGCCAGCAATGTGTCAGGTTCTTCGAGCACTGCAGCTTCTAAGGTTGCGGATGATGTTAGCAGTGCCTCTTCAAGAGGGTCGATGATGATGAATGGTGGCAGCGATTTGTGGAAGAGTAACGTTGATCAGTTGGGGCCGAACTTTTTAAATGATGGCAGTACAAGTGGAGCTTCGTCTGGGCAACAAGTAACTTCCTTTGAGGAAGAGTCATCGGAGAGCTTGGAGAAGCAAGAAGTAGCCTTCAAATTGATTGCTCATATATTGGATAAGGGGGTTGATCCTGGGCTTGTGGAGCAGGTTAGGCTAATTGCAAAGAGGCAGATTCAGTCAATGTCTGTTTTTCTGAAGGTAACTTACTTTCATGTATTCATACATAAATAAATCATTTAGTTCGTTTAATATTAGTGAATTTGGTTTATTCAATGGGAAAAACTAGAAGTTGACCCGAAGAATGAGAGAGATGGTTCAACTTTTGGCTATATCTGCAGATAAGGAAGAGGGACTGGAATGAGCAGGGGTCACTTCTGAAGGCCCGAATTAACACAAAATTGTCCATCTATCAAGCTGCTGTGAGACTGATAATGAAAAGCCTTTCATCACTGGATTCTGACGGAAAATCTGCCAAGAGATTGGTTTATGAGGCAGTCGCAATATCAATAGATGCTGCTGAGGCTTGCTTACTCTCTGTATGGAGAAAGTTGAGAACTTGCGAAGAACTCTTCAGTTCCCTGCTTCTGGGAGTAGCACAAATTGCTGTCGCCCGAGGAGGACAGCCATTGCGTATTTTGCTCATTCGCCTGAAGCCAATTGTGCTGACTGTTTGTGCACAGGTTAATCTTGTTAGCCTGTAATTTGCATTTTAATTTACCTTCAATATCTTTAAATTTGTTACTTTTCTATTTCTAAAAAATGTTACTCTAGCAGGCTGATACCTGGAGCAACAGCCAAGGAGCCATGTTTGACAGTGTCATAAAGACAACATGTCTGATAATTGAATCTTGCTGGACTAAGGAGCGGGCCCCTGTGGACACATACCTTACGGGATTAGCCACAAGCATCCGTGAAAGAAATGATTATGAGGAACAGGTTCATATACTGAGCAATCACATATCATAATGCATAAACAGATGGTTTGCAATGGTTGCTTATATCTGGTTGTCTGCATGTTGTACTGTTCATGCTTCTAAATAAGAATTTCTGAGCAATTTCTTTATGTTGGTATATTCATAAATATGTGTTTATTTGGTATTCTGTACATTACCATGTAATTCCAAAATCCAATTTTGTATAGTTCTTGATACTTTAGTTTTATTCCTTTGATTTGGTTCGTTGTACTTGTGGATTTTTGAAATTCTGGTTTGAGATTTGTATATAATGTTATTGTGGTTATATCCATTTGTATGGGCAGTTGCCTTTCTGTTTAAACTGCTTAATCAGTATGTCTTGCTCCAAAATTCTTGACACATTGAAGTATGCTAAATTTTATCATTCCTATGGACCTAAATGATTTGCATGCTTATTCTTGTTGTTTTCAGGACGAAAAAGAAAAACCTACAGTTCCTGTTGTACATCTTAATGTTATACGGCTGCTTGCTGATCTAAATGTGACAGTCAACAAGTGTGAAATGGTAGACATGATCTTACCTCTTTTTATCGCAATCTTAGAAGAGGGTGATGCTTCAACTCCCAGTTTGTTGAGACTCCGAGTATGGAATTTTGTCTTTGGAGCGTATACTCTGGAATTGCTTTGCCATTCTTTGGGTTTACCACCCCTTTTGATGAATTATCTGTTAATGCTTTAGCTTTTATGAGGTGGATCTTACACTGTCTTTGCTGTAATCCATGCAGCTTCTTGATGCTGTCTCTCGAATGGCAAGTTTAGGTTTTGAGAAGTCTTACCGAGAGACAGTTGTTTTGATGACTAGAAGTTACTTGAGTAAACTTTCGAGTGTGGGATCAGCAGAAAACAAAACAGAGGCGCCTGAAGCCACAACAGAGCGTGTTGAGGTATATGGTATCTCTAAAATATCAATCTTGCAAGTTAACAATGAGTTGCTTGTTGCAATACCTTGTAAAGTGGATGCTCACTAGTTCAATCACATTCTAGACTCTTCCTTCAGGATTTCTTCTCATTGCCACTGGTCTTACTAGTGCTAAATTGCGTTTGGACTATCGTCATCGACTGCTCTCTTTGTGCTCAGATGTTGGTTTGGCTGCAGAGGCCAAAAGTGGAAGGTATTTCTTTTCCTATGCTGATGGCTTAATAATCTTTTTTGTCATTTTGCATTAAGATTGTAATAATGCCTGGAATTCTGTTGAGAATGTAGTTGGATTTTTATTTGAATTTAGTATTCCTTGTTGAACTATGTCTTCTTAAGATTTTACTTCTGGTTACTCTATGACACAGTAGTGGGGCGGATTTTTTGGGGCCTCTGCTCCCTGCAGTTGCTGCGATATGTTCAGATTTTGATCCTACTTTAAATGTGGAACCATCACTTTTGAAGTTGTTTAGAAACCTGTGGTTTTATGTTGCCCTTTTTGGCCTAGCACCTCCAATACAGAAAATTCAGCTACCAGCTAAGTCAGTATCCAGTGCATTGAATGGCGTTGGAGGCACAGGTGCTATTGCCCTTCAAGCTGTTGCTGGACCGTACATGTGGAATGCGGAGTGGTCTTCTGCTGCTCAGCGTATTGCTCAAGGGACTCCTCCACTGGTAAGTTGATCCCCATAAACATTCCTTGATGCATTTGGTAAACAATTCTTTTGTGTTTCTTTGCTGTTGTATTATATACAATAACATATTTTGTTGTTTGTCCTTGTTATTCTGGACACTCTTATCTGTAATTTGTCATCATTAGTGGGAATTGCTATGCCATCTAGCTATCTTACATTTGTTATGCTATATTGTCAATTTCCTAACAGTGTTAACTATATTGCTGTGTTATGCTTATGGTTGGTTAACTACTTTTTATATTGAAGTTAGAATGTCATGTGTTAGTGAGGTGTAATGTAGTGTAAGAAGAATTTTCCTTTCAGTATTATAGGATTTCTTTTGTGCTTTAGTGATGCTTCAGCAGACAAGGGGTGTCCAGCTTACTACTTTGTTGATTTATTCGGTTCATTGCTTGCATACTTTTGTTGGATGAGCGAGTCTGGACTCTGGATGTTTGAACTGACCTTAGTATTTTGGTAGATCAAGAAGTTCTTAGGTTGAAAGCATGAGATGAGCTTTAGGGCATAGATATTGAACAACTGGTAATAACTACCTACATATATTAAAGTATCTTGAAAATCCACTGCTTATCCTCCTAATTTCTTGTATCCTTTCTTCTCTCACTTATTTATTTATTTATTTATTTTCTACGGAAAACATAATTTAGAGTTTTTCATATCAAAGAGATTTACAGAACAGATTATATCAGCTATCAAAGAGATAGGAAAGAGAGAAATTTATTACCGGAAAGGCAAGAGCAGTTACCATAAACAATATCAAAGTTCAATTATCATTATGCATTTGCCTGATACCAAGTGTATTAAAAATATATGATCAATCACATAATGCAATGGTCCTTGTTTTCACTGCCTAAATATTCTGCATCAAGCCAGTGCAGATCTTGAAAATGTCAATAAACAAGTTGAGGAAGATTATGAATTTCTTTCTTAAGTAATCAAATTAGCTGTTTTATATAGTTTCTTGGTAAGCCGCTTGGGAATTTCCTGTCATATAGTTTTTGTTATCATTTAGCTTATGTCAAATGATGCCGCTCTGAATGAAATTCTTAGTTTTTGCCTTCTTTGTTTTTGGGAGTTCCAGATTTCCATGTTATTTGTTTTGTGGGAGTTTCTCTATCCTAATGAATTCTCATGAAATTTGTGTAACTTCGATAATGAACTTAGTGGCATCTCTTTCTTCTTCCCCATCCCTAAAATAATGAAATAAATAAGGTTTGTTTGCTGCAGCTCAGCCTGCTATTTTCCGTCAATGTCTTTCTGTTTCTGCCTAGGTGGTTAGCTCTGTGAAATGGCTTGAGGATGAACTGGAACTGAACGCTCTACACAACCCAGGCAGTCGTCATGGAAGTAACAATGAGAAAGCTGTTGTTGCCCAGAGAGCTGCTCTTGCCGCAGCTTTAGGAGGGCGAGTTGATGTTGCAGCAATGACTACAATCTCAGGTAAATAGCATTTACTTCTTATTCATTGTTTTTCAAAATCTATGAATTACCCACCCCCTAGACTCCTGGGGAATTGCTGCATCTTGTTGGGCAATGGGCTTGTATGGAATCCTACATTCATATCATGCTTGACAGACCTACTTCCTGTGTTTTGACACATTTGGGTTGAAAAGATTAAATTTCATTATTCACGATGATATTTCTTATGCCTTGGAAGTTGCAACAGTCCTTGAATATGTTTGGACATGTCTGACATTTTTGCATAAACTTTTTTGGACTAGCACTTTAAACATTCATGATACCAAAAATTTATCTCCTACCTTTATGAACATTAATAATACATATATATGCTCTATCAAGTTCTTGTATTATATAGATTTTATCCATGCTCCATGTTTATGTGTCATGGTTAAAGGTACATTTCCTTTGCTTTACAAATTGGCTAGTTATAATATATACCTTCAAGATTTTTGTCCGAATTTGCCCCATTCTATAATCTAAATCAATTTTCTTTTCTAGTTTTCTTTATCATGACTCCTCTGTTGCTTTTCATTTGTTATTTGTTTTACAGGAGTCAAGGCTACTTATCTCCTTGCAGTAGCTTTTCTAGAGATCATCCGCTTTGGCAGCAATGGTGGCATCCTAAACGGTGGCACCCCTATGACTGCTGCTAGGAGTGCCTTTACTTGTGTCTTTGAATATCTGAAGACCCCTAATCTAATGCCTGCTGTCTTCCAGTGTTTAACAGCAATTGTTTACAGGGCTTTTGAAACAGCTGTGTCATGGCAGGTGGGTATTAGTTTGAAAAAGGTTCAACTTATCATATCATGTTTAACTTGCTAACACTCCCTTTATTATCACTTTCATGTGTGCCCTACAAGCCCCAAGAAAGACATGTTTGTAATATATTTGGTGATTATTCATACTTAGCTTTTCTTATTTTAATACCTACTCTTTGACGTGCATGTAATGTAGCCTGTCATCCTGCTAATGCAGGTGAACAATTGACTGGCAAGCAATTATGCATCTGGATCTGATTATCATTTTTTCTCAAAACGAATCACTAGAAAAAGGAATCTAACATTGACTTTTGTATGTGTGTATTTTGACAAATACTGTCATTACATGCCTTTCCAAGCTATCATATGACATAGTGTGCAATTTTCTCTACACCATCTGAACATCATTGATATTTTGATCTGGATCAGGAAGATCAAATATCTGAAACAGGCCATGGGGCTGAGGCCAGAGATGCAACACTCATAGTGCATACCTGCTTCCTAATCAAAAGTCTGTCCCTGAGGGAGGAGCATATTAGAGATATTGCGGTGACCTTGTTGACTCAACTTAGAGATAAATTTCCACAGGTAAAATTCTTAGCAATGTTTATCTTATAAGTCACATATATGTTTAAATTTCCATGCAATTTTTCTATTCTCACGTGTCTTTAAATTCTACAGCATATTTGAGTATAATTTTTTCATTCAATTTGTTTATGCTTTGTCAAGAAAATAATTAGGATTTTAGGAAAGAGAAAAAATAGAGAGAGACTAAAGAGAGTTTGGAAAAAACACAAATAATATACTTGAATAAATAAGACTGCTAAAATTACATTGAAAGACTTAACCCTACTCCTCTATTTATATAGAGTCTATATAAGAGGTAGAGTTCTAATAAAACTCAAGAACTTACTAACTTATCTAAACTTATGACTTATCTTTAGTATTACAGTCTAACTAAATAACCTAATGACTTATCAGTCATATATTATATCTTTATTTTTTAACACTTCCCTTCAAGCTGAAGTTTTCAAAGCTTAGCTTGTTACATTAATTTTGAACTTTCAAAAATAAAATATAATAAAAATAATTATAAAGAAAACTTGATAAACTTCAAACTGCATGAACGACATACAACAAACACAGCATGCAAACAACTCCCCCTGAACCAAACACTCACAAACCCTAAAAACAACGTCAAATACTCGGTAGATACAACTCCTAGAAGTCTTCAGCCAACTATCCCTAGTTGTTCCCTCGACCTTCTTCCAATTGTTCTTCTTGGCACAACGTACAAACGACATAGTTTCTAGAAGTCTTCCACTAGCTTCCCCTGAGCCGTTCCCTGAACTTCTTAACTAGTTCTCAAAATTACCAACACCTATGGTTGGAATTATGGTTGGAGTTATGCCAAAACTATCAATACTATCACAAACCACGTTGCTCCGAAGCTGTATTCATTAAAGCTAATTCTAAGACATTAAAGCAAGTCACGCAACCAAATTAGTGGTGTAAACCACTTAATATTGAGGATAACCTCATTAAATTAGATCTGTGCAAACATAAATCACACCAAATAGTACTCCAAATCATACGAAGACATCAAAATTTGCTAAAAAGTCCTCCAAATCACATAAAGGCACTGAAATTCACCAAACAGTGTTCCAAATCACATGAAACATCAAAATGTCAAACAGTCCTCCAAATTACATGAAAGTACCAAAATTCGCCAAACAGTCCTTCAAATCACATGAAGGCACTGAAATTTACCAAATAGTGTTCCAAATCATATGAAACACCAAAATTTGTTAAACAGCCTTCCAAATCACATGAAGGAACCAAAATTCGCCAAACAATGTTCCAAATCACATGAAACACCAAAAATCACAAGTCCCCAAACTACCTGAAATCGAGTCAAAGAAGACAACTAAAGCCAACTTCAATCAGAACTACAATTTTGCAGCCAAAGCAACCAAAAAAGCATATAACCTTGTATTTAAATCACTCAAAACTTCACAACCTAGAGGCAAACCTACCAAAATTGCACTAACGAGTGTCAAAATTCACCAAAAATCAACAAGATCAACTAAAACGCAGCAAACATCTGAATAGAAGTTCCATCAATCCACAAACCAGCATAATCAAGCTCCAAATCACTCAAACCATGTTACAAACTAGGTCAAATCAGCCAACCACGCAAAAGAACCACTAAAACTACCTCAGGCAGTGAGAAAATACACCACAAGCATGTCTAAGGAAGGCAGACCACCACAAGACCAAA
>JANHAO010018586.1:0-13539 GCA_026873985.1 Saraca asoca
GGTGTTCCAAGTATTCAAAGCTCTCTTTTATAGTCAAGCTCTATCACATCAAGTGCTTGGATGGGATTACTAATAAAACAATGTCCATGATATTCAAGTTGTTACATGATGTACTTGCTCATGCAAAGATCCTAGAATCTTTTTATGAGGCTTAAAAAATCATTAACAAGCTTAGACTCAACTACATAAAATTACATGCATGTCCAAATGATTGCATGCTTTATTAGGGAGAGGATGCAGAAAAACAAAAGTGCAAGAGATGTCATACCTCTAGATGGAAACCAAAGGGTAGCAACAATGGAAAGGCTGCACTCGGGAGTAGAAAGAAGGGGAAGAAAACTCCTACAAAATTGTTATGTTACTTTCCACTCAAGCCATGTTTGCAAAGTTATTCATGTCATCTAAAACTACAAAGCACATGTAGTGTCATGCCATGGGGACTAATAACGATAGTTTAATGAGACATCTAAGGGATTCAAAAGCATGGAAGAGGTTTGATTCATTAAACCTAGAATTTTCTTCAGATCCATGGAATGTGCAACTTGGCCTTGCCAGTGATGGTTTCAACCCTTTTGGGAATTTAAGCACTAGTTATAGCATATGTCCAGTTATTTTAATCCCTTACAACTTGCCTCCTTGGATGTGTATGAAGAAAGCCTCTTTCATCCTCTCAATGATCATTCTAGGAAAGTGAATGCCTGGGAATGACATAGATGTCTACCTCCAACCTCTTGTCTAAGAATTACAAGAGTTATGGAATGATGGTGTGCAAACATATGATGCATCAACAAATAAAATGTTTAAAATGCATGCAGCTTTAATGTGGACAATTAGTGACTTTCCTAGACTTGAAAACTTGTTTGGGTGGAACACTCACACTAGCTTGGCTTGCCCAGTTTGTAACTTTAACTTTGAGCCTCAATGTCTTCCCTATAGTAAGACGTGGTGCTTCATGTGTCATCATCACTTTTTGGATACATCTCATAGGTTTAGGTTTAACAAGTTTCGATTCAATGGAAACTTAGAGTTGAGAGCACCACCAAAAACATTGTCTTGTTCCAAAATTTCAAAATAGTTAGAAAATATTGATGTCATATTTGAAAAGGTGCCCCATATGAAAGAAGCGGGAAAAAGATCTCAAGGTACATTGGTGGATGAAAGTGAGACATGACAATGGAAGAAGAAAAGTATATTTTTTTTAACTTTCATATTAGGAATTTAGTTCGTTGCATCACAATCTTTATGTTATGCACATTGAAAAAAATATCTGTGACAATGTGATTTATACTTTTCTCAATGAACAAAGGAAGATGAAGGACTATCTTAATGCTTGTAAAGACCTATAAGCATTGAACATAAGGCAAGATTTGTGGCTTGATGAGAATGGGAAGTACCCTTCGGCACTTTTTGCAATGACAAATGCCCAAAAGGATGTATTTCTCCACAGATTAAAGAATGTCAAAGTACCTGATGGATATTTGAGCAACATTTCAAGATGTATTGATTTAAGGTATTGCAAGCTCTCTAGATTGAAAAGTCATGATTTGCATATTCTCATGGAGCAATTATTACCATTGGCACTACGCAATTTATTACTAGAGAGCATGAATGTAGTTTTAGTTAAATTGTGTTCATTCTTTAGAAACATGTGTGGTAAATCCTTGAATCCAGTTGAGCTTGACAAGATTCAAGAAAGAATTGTGCTCACACTTCACCATATGGAAATGTTATTTCCTCTGTCCTTCTTCCCTATAATGGTTCACTTGATTGTTCATCTCATTGAGGAGGCAAAACGTGGAGGTCCTGTACATTACCGATGGATGTATCCCATTAAGAGGTATGTATACTTGATTTGTTTTCAACAACAATAGCATCACGAGTAATGGAATGCTTAGCTAATCATATTTGTATGCTTTATTGTGCACTCAATAGGTACTTGGGACATTTAAAGTGTTATGTGAAGAATAGGGCTCAACCAAAAGGCTCCATAGCCAAAGAGTACTTAGCTAAGGAATTCCTTACTTTCTGCTTAAGTTATTTGGATGGAACCAAGACAAGATTCAATTGAGTCAGACAAGTTGATGACTTTTCCAATCATGGTGACTCCTATGAAAAGTCATCCATATTTCTCAAGATAGGTCAACTAGTTAGACAGGCCTCAACTTTTACGCTAGCATAATTGGACTGGTCACAAGCACATAGGTATGTGTTGTTCAATTATAGGATGGCTGACCCATTCATTAAGGAACTTAAGACTAAAACAAAGAGATGACTCAGGAGTCAAACTCAATCAAAGGTAGATATAACAAAAGCTGTTAATAAGGATGTTGTTGAATGGTTTGCTCGTCGCGTAAGTTTGATTCTCTTTGTTTGTCCATAATTTCTCAAATTTAATCTATGTAAATAATGTTACAATATGCAATCTTTGTAGATCATAAATGTTGATAGTCATGTAGAGGTGCTAGATGATTTAAAGTTTTTGGCTTGAGGACCTCTTTGACAAGCTAATAGGTTTAATGCTTACAACATTAATGGCTTCAAGTCTTGCACAATTGAGCGGGAAGAAGGGTTGAAAACTCAGAACAATGGTATCTTTACACTTGCTGAGTTAGGGTACTATGGGAAACTGGTTGACATCATTAAGTTAAACTACCATGGCCAGTTCACTATTGTCTTATTCAAATGCAAATGGGTCAATACCAACAGGGGTACAAGAACAAATCCATTACAATTTATTTCTATCAACTTCTCTTGTTTGATCCATAATAGTGAACATGAAGGGTATAATTCATACATATTAGCTTCACAAGCACAGATGGTATATTATATGAATGATGAAGTGGATCAAGATTGGAGTGTTGTTATCCACTAAAGACCTAGGGATTTGTATGACATGGGTGAGGAAGTGGAAGAAACAACTTGTGAGATTGAACCACTTGTAGCACAAGACTTTCAGATGTTCTTCCATAATGATGTTGAAACCATAACCCTTGTGAGAGAGGCTGTAGATGATGAGGCCATGGTTATGCCAAATGTTGGGGACAATATGGACAATGAAGATCAAAATAACTAGAATTATAGAAACATAATGATAGACACTGCATTTATTTATTCTATTCATTTGTTTCAATATTAAATGTTAATCATTAGTTATATGTAATTTTAATTTTACTTCTTGTTAGAACTATATGTCTACTTGTCTTTTTGAAGTATCTAACTTCTATCATTAAATTTTTTTGTAGCTATGCCATAGAGAAAGAGGAGTAGAAACCTAAGCAAATCATGCCCTACATTGCATGTGTTAGCCTCAGAGTTATTAAATCAGTAATACTCTAAGCTATACTAGTTTTGAATGTTGAAAAAGCAATTTTGAACTAACAATATGTTTTAGTATGTTAAATCTATCTTTTTTTAGGAATTTTGATTCAAGAACAATGAAGAAATTCAAGATTAAGTATTATTTCATATTTCAATAGGATTTCATATATATAAACTGAAACAGTATTTGATCCAGTTGTTTTTAGAAGAAGAAGTAAGAAAACTATTTTTAAAAGAAAAATCTACTGCATAATTCGATGCAACATCGATGTACTGAAGAACTGTGAAAGATCTTCATAACCCAATCCAAGTCACTTCGATTTATTTAATCAAAACTTCACGGTTAAACCGATGTTATGTTGATGTATGAACAAAAATCTCATTACTAAATCGATGTCACTTCGATGTATAGGTAAAAAATCATTACCGAAGGTTTAGAAATTTATCTACTTCAATGTATAAATCGATGTACAGCTTTAGACAACTCACTTTACATCGAAGTCACACCGATGAATAAGTGGATAACAGACCATAATCAATGTTATATCAATGTATAAATTGAAAAACTATTTTTTTGTTACAGACGGTTATGACAACTATTCTAACCCAATCCTCATCTATAAATATGAGATTTTCATGTATCTTTTTATATCTTTCAAGTGCGAAAACTGATTAAGAGAAAAACACTTGAGTTACTTCAGATTCTTCAAAGCTTTTTCAATCTTTTTGGATCAATATTGCTTCAAGTTTACGTAGCTTTGTTTAGGAAATTCTTCTCAAACGATTGGTATTGTATATTCATTTCTTATCTTGATTCTACTTCATTTATTTGAGATTTCTAGGGTTTAGAAATCTGTATAAGTTTAGAAGATCCTATTGTAAATCTTCTAGGTTAGCAAGAAATCTATTAATTTTTTGTGGTTGCTTTGTAAAGACTGGCATTTCAGGATCCTATCAATCCTGAAGGTTTTCTTCTTTAATTCAAAGGTCTTTCGGTTGAGAAAGATCAAGTGGAATAAGCTTAAATTGCGGTTTCAATTCAACTTGAACCACTTTAAAAGATTGATCTTCATCTTTTATTTTTCATCTGCACTACTTTAAGTTCTACAATTTACACTTTATCTTCACCTGCTGTATAATTTCTCTCTCTCTCATTCTTTCATACAAAAATTTAATACAAATTAAATCTGATACTGGTGTATGTAAATTCCCCAATGGGAAAAGGGCAAGATCTGATTCTCTTTCCACACTCTTTAATCATTTTAATTGGGATCGAAATCATGATCCCCCACAATCTTCATCACATGCTCATTCCACTCCTCTATAGCTCCACATTACTGAGCCTCATCCACCAACCCAGGCTGGGGCATTAGTGAGTTCTTCACCATCCCATCATGTGGCATCAGACCTTTCACCATCTTAGGAAAATAATGAAGGAGATCAACAACCATTGCAAAATCATACACCACCCAAAGGCCATTAGATAGTCACAGTTATAGGTAAGTGTGTCATTGATTTTATAGTACTTGTTGCATCTAATTATACTAATTAAACATTCATTTGCAAAATAGATTCTAACAAGGATAAAAAAATGGTGGACATGAAGATAGTTGACATATGGGAATTACAGAATCAGAAGATAGTTATTCCCTTTGATGACTATGATGCACTAACGAATGATGCTGCCAACGTATATAGGCAGATTTTGGGACAATTGGCTTCTGAGCCTATTAACCTCCCAATCACTTATGCTGATTGGACGAATGTGTCAAGGCATGCAAGGGTGAAGTATTCGATAAAGAAATCAAGGTAATTAAAAAAATTGTGCATTTTATATGTATTTGTGTTCATACTGAGTATATAAGCTAACAAAAGTTGTTTTTGTTTATTCTTTGAAGTTGAGCTTTCACTTTAATGTGCCAGATACTGTTGAAAGGAGTGGGACAATTAAGAACCTGGGCAAAAAATGGAGGGACTTCAAGGGTAGGATCTGGAATGAGTTCAATGGTTCCTTTTTGACTTTGGAGGAAATGTATGAAAAGGTCCCGGATGGGATTCTTTGGAATCAATGGAAGATGTTTATTGATAGGAACAATGAGGGAAAATTTAAGGTAATTTCTATTGTAAGTACATTATTTAATCAAAATGTATGTGTAAATGTCAATAATAATGATTCCTTCACGTTTGTAGGAAGGGTGTAGAAAAATGCATCAAATCATTAGAAGCAATTGGTCCCACACATAGTTGGCTCCAAAAGCTTTGCCAGGAAAAAGGGGTGAATTGATTTTGTTTCACATTTTCCTATTTAACTATTATTATATTATCTAAGTTAAGATACATTAGTTAAATTAATATATATTCTCATGTAGGCTAAAGACCTTGGTCATCTGGTAGGAAGAAAAAATCTATGGTTTCATGTTCATAAGAAATTGGATGGCATGTATGTTAATTAAGCAGCCAAAGACAAAGGGGTTAGTTTTTGCCTCATGTTTCATGTTACAGGATTACACATTCATAAATGTGTTAATAAAATGGATATTCTACTTTTGCAGGAGCAAATTGAGGAGATCTTCTCCCAAGACCCTTCATTGCAATCTCAAGCCATGTCATAGGATGATGCCATAACAAAGGTATTTGGGAAAGAGCACTCCAGATGAGTTTGAGGTTTGGGCTTTTGACTATCCCTTTTAAATGTGTTTGGCAAAGCTTCTCGATAGTTCAGTGACATGACATTCAATAGTACTAGTTCAAGTGAGAGGTGTAGGAATGAGTCTAAAGTTTAGAGGTATAGTTGACTTTTGAATGTCAAAGGCGATTGGCTATAGAGGCAGACTTCACTTTTGAATGTGAAAGGTGATTGGTTATGGAGGCAAACTTGACTTCTAAACGTGAAAGGTGATTGGCTATGGAAGGAGCGTTGGCATCAGTGTTTCAAAAAATGCTTGGGACAAAGACAGAAGAAATTGCCAATTTGATAGCCTACCCTTCATTAGTAAATTTCTATTCTTCTCTCTACTTATTGATGATGGATTTGCTATGTCTGTTGATTGTTGTTGATGGATTAACTGTGTTTGTTACTATTGTATTTGTTGCATATAAGTCATAAGTTAGAGCTAGCTTCTATGAATTGGATTTTTCGCATTGATTCTACTATATTCTATTGCATTTGCTACTATATTTGCCGCTATATTCTACTGTATTTTTCTTTTGCCATTATATTGGGGTGATCAAAACATAGGTATAAGTGTATGTGGCTAAAAACAATAATGTTAGTTTCAGTTTCACTCTTTGATAATAAACAATAATGTTAGTTTCACTTTCACTTTCACTCTCCAAAAATAATAATGTGCCTGTATTTTTTGCCATCTTGGTGTGATCAAGTCAAAGGTTATATATGAATGATTTTTAAGGTTAGTATAATAACTTACTCTAATTTTATTTTTACAGCCACCAAATGCAAGAAGTGGACAAGTCGTAGATGCAATGCCCTCTTTTTATGGTAATCGTGACACATATCCTTGATTTATTTGATTTAGACCTATCAATTGTAAAATTATGTATAGGGTTGTTAAATTCTAATATTTGACAAATAAATGTTTGAATATTTATTAATACAAAATTCATATTCAATTTTATTTATTTAAAATATAAGTATTTATTGTAAATTATCCTTGTTGTAGGGTAATAAAGAAAGGAAAAATTAGGATACAAAAACAAAAAAAAAACTGAAACACCACATTTAGTGGTAGTTTTTTTGGAAAAAATTTCTAGAAAACCATTGCTATAACTAGAAAAAATCATCATAAAATAATTTTTTAAAAAAATTGAAAAAATCACAGCTAAATGTCGCAAAAATCATCACCAAAAACAATTTTTTTTTAAAATTGTTTTCTACAAAACTGCTACTAAATGGATAGGAAACCACCATAAAAAGCAATTTTTTTCCCATTTTCTAAAAAACCACTGTTAAATTCAGAAAAAATCACCGCTAAATGTAGATAAAATTGTTGCTATGTATAACATTTTTGATGATTATAAAAATTGCCGCTAAGTGTAGAAATAATCGTGATTAATACTTCTCAACCCATAAATCTGTGGTGGTTCCGAAAACTGCTGCAAATGGTGTTGGCAATGGTTTAAACCACTGCTAAATATACAAAATAACCACTACTAAATTCATATTTTTTTGTAGTGCCAATAATGAAAGGTAATGTCCTTTCTTAGCTTTATTGAACTTCACAAATTTCTCAACTATAGAGTCCACAAAGGCTTTGGTATTTGGAGAGTTAGTTTTTCTCTATAGAATACTTCATAACCATCAAGCATACTTTGTTCGGGTGTGTTCACTTTTCATGAAGAGTCCTTTTTGTAATAGTAAAGTTATCATCAATCACTGGCTCATCTTCTTTCAATACCAAATACAAGTTAGTGATTGGCAAATATAATCTCAACAACTCAGACCAATCCTCATGATTAGTCCTATTTAATTTTTTCACGTAAGTTAATTTCATAGGTGACTAGAATTGAGGAAATAAAAATTTTTGAAATTAATAATAAATTTCCACAATATATATTTAACATAGTCATGCTGTAATATTTCCTTAGTGTTGACAATGAAATTTGGTTCGGGGCTAAACTTTAGTCAACTGGTATAGGTCTTTTATTCCCAAGTTACTTTCTAGGTGACGAAGTGAAATATGAGGAAGGATGAAGATGGTGGAGAGGAAGAAGAGCAGTGGAATGCAATATTTTTAATGTGGTTTAGCTAAAATCGAGTGGCACTGGTCCCTACGTCCATGGTAATTTTTGTTGATCTAAAGAGAATTTTACAGAGTTTTGGGCATAGCCATTTCAACATGTTCCACAAGGATCCTCCCACTCCTATTTATAAAAGGTGGAAGGTTACAAGTGTAATGATTACAAGTTGTAATAAAGTTACATAAAAAATTAAATGCACAAGACATAAAAACTTATGCAAGTCAACTTTTGTAGGTTAATTTCTGCTGGTAGGCCCCTTATGTTTGCTTAATTTGAGGCTTGATATGATCCTGCTTGGAATTCTATCTAGTTGAGCCTTTGGCCAGCCAATGTGACCTACTTCACGAGTTGAGATCCTTGGCTCGAGGCCACTGCTATCCTTCCTTCAGCAAGGATTAAGGTGAGCTCACACAAGTTGAGTTATTTTTGGTATGCGAGCTAGAGTTCTTTTGCTTCTATCTGGCTTCTTTTGGTTTGATTCGTAAGACCAGATTTTACCCATAACATAAAGCCCCCCAACTCTCAATTCACTTCACAAACTGGGAGTTGTAGAAGTCTTCATGGTTTGTGGTACAGTCAAAGTCTTTGCTCTGTTGTCTTGTCATTTTAGATTTCAATTCTTTCATTTCATTTGCTTTAGGCCATACCTCCTTCTACACATGCCTTCGTAGTCGTTAGCATGGTATCCTTATATTTTTTTAGATCGTTCAATCTACAACAACAAATTGTCCTTTGGGTCTTTCACTAAACCTAGACTAGTTGTAAAGCTTGAGAGCTCTTTCTACTTCTTCATGGAATGGCTTGATGGATGCCTTAGTTAAGCCCCCCATGTTTTTGGTATTTTGGCTTTCAATGAAGCTCTTTGAGGCATGCATGGTCTATTACAGGAGGTTAGGAGGCGTGAATGGCTTGCTGTACGTGACTTCTAGGCATAACTCTTCTTGTTGGCTCCTTGGAAGTCTTGTGCAAATCTTGGATTACTTTCTCACAGTTCTGCCATGAGTTTTAGCCTTGCCAGCTAGACTTCTGATTGCCTTTTGAATTACTCTGGGATGAGTCAAGAAAAGAACCACTAGCTAAGAAGGGCTATAAGCAAGAGCAACCATGCTCGTTGGGCCTTTATCTGATAGGAGTATGTCTCCTGGGGCTAGCCTTCTTCTTCCTTGTGGAAGTAGTAGCTGTAGGCTTTTTACTTTTAATCTTATGCTTCAAATCTTCTGGTGTAGATTTGCCTCATTTATGTGAGGGATTTATAAGCTTTCTTTTGTAACTCCTAAATACTGTATTGGATGCTTTATATATCACAGGTGATAATGTAATTTTTTTTGCCAATCAATGAAATGCTTACTTCGCCTATCGGTTGTATCTTTAACTGGCAGTGAATCTTGGCATCAAATTTATTAATAATGAGCAATACCCATGCAGGCTACATGTAAGTTACGCTTGACAGGAAGTCGCATGCGAGCTGTAAGCGCTTTGATCGCATGAGAGCTGTGATTGTTTTGGTCATATGAGAGTTACGAGTGCTTTGATCATATGAAAACTATGATAAGCTTATTATAGCGCCTTTGTGCTTGAACAAGCTCATAGCTTTTTGTTAGATTTTGAGTATTTAATAGTGCCTCCACACCTTAGCGAGCTCTTAGCTCTTTGCTGGATTTTGACTGTTTAATAGTGCCTCCACACCTCAGCGAGCTCTTGGCTCCACTAGATTTTTTTGAGTTAGTATAACGTGACTCTCTTTTCGTACAGCATTCTACTGAGTAATTTAGACAAAGATTCAAAATTTTTTCACTAAGTTTAGTATATCATTACAAGAATAGAATATGGTTCTAATAGAAGGCTCTTGCTCCCTATTAGTGATTCATTGGGGTTGTTAAGCTTGCCGCTCTAATGGCCTTACCACATAATCATGTAATCGACCCCTCTTAATGATATCTTCTATTACATCCTTTAGTGCCTGGCATTCCGAAGTGTTATGCCAATCTCATTGTGATAGGTACAGAATTTATCTTTAGTGGCCCTAAATTTCCCAGGAATGGAGAGGGGTTTGGGCCTCCCAAAGTTTTCCCTATCACATTCTGCCATATAGATCCTATCTTGCGTATCAGATAGAACGCTATAGCTTTTATAGCGACCTAGAGGCTGGGGTTGCTTAGTCTTACCCTTCTTTACGAGTGAGCTACCGGGGCCATTGCTCTAGTTCTCTTCGCCCCACTTTTTACTTTGGAGAGCACTGACCATCTCGCCTTTGTGCTTGGGTTCCTCCATACCAAAGGTTTCCTCCCATCTAATTTTCTTAGTAGCTTACTCGTAGAATTTAGCAAGGTCTCATGCCAGGGACTTGTAAAGGCTTTTATGCAGCTTTCCATTTTTGCTAAGCCCTATGGAGATTGTTGTCAAAATGCTCTCCTCTGAAGGATTTTCTATAGAGTTGGCCTCTTGTATGAACCTGGCTATATAGTCTTTTAGTGGTTCACCCTTATGCCGAAAGATCATGGTGAGATGGTAGGGGGCACGACTTACCTTTTCAGGGCCCGATACTGGTCAATGAATTTCCTTTGACATTCTTCCCAACTATTGACATTATGAGCCTAGAGGCTTCTAAACCATGCTCAAGGTATGCCTCCTAATGTGGTTGGGAAGATGTAGTATTTGACCAGAGGATCAGTTGTTTGAAGATCCATCTAGACATTGAACGTGTCCATGTGGTCACATGGATCATTGTTCCCGTCATACAATAGGATCGCGGGTACTTTAGGTTTCTGTGGAAGGGGTTGCATCTCTATCTCCATATAGAATGGCAAGCTCTCCTTGTAGCAAGGTTGGTTGCTTTGAGTCTGGGGGCATTCCTTTAGCTATTTTAACCTTTGAAGGACTTCCTTCATTATTAGGTTTTGTGCTTCATATGCAGGCTAGTGCTTTTAGCTTGTTGTAAGCCTTGGATCATTGATCATTGCAATCCTTGTGAGTTTCCTTCTGGGCTCCTTGACATAGTTGTTGGAGTTATGTAATGATTTCCTTTTGCCTTTGCGCACCCTGGGCTTGTGCTTGTGCCAGCACCTTAACAATTTCAGCCAATTCTCTTACCATGCTCTCAAGTGCTGACTGGGGTTGGTGAGACATCTGTGCCTTTTCAGTTCTGGGGGTGGTAGTAGGTTGGTGATGAGTCTCAGTAGTAGGAGTGTCTATTGACTGTATAACTGGAGTGCTTGAACTCCTGGTGATTCTTCCTCTCAGCATTGTAGCTGAATGGAAAAGCAATTTGGGAAGTAGATGGGGCCTTTCCTCTAATGCCAAAATGTTGATGGTAAAATTTGGTTCGGGGCCAACCTTCAATCAACTGATATAGGTCTTTTATTCCCAAGCTGCTTTTCGGGTGACAAAATGAGAGATGAGGAAGGATGAAGATGGTGGAGAAGAAGAAGCGCAGTGGAATGCAATGTTTTTAATGTGATTTGGCTAAAATCAGGTGGCAACGGTCCCTATGTCCATAGTAATTTTTATTGATCTAAAGAGAATTTTACAGAGTTTTGGGCATATCCGTTTCAGCTTGTTCTACAAGGATCCTCCCCCTCCTATTTATAGAAGGTGAAAAGTTACAAGTGTAATGATTAGAAGTTGTAATTAAGTTACATCAAATATTAAATGTACAAGACATAAAAACTTTTGCAAGTTGGCTTCTACAGGTCACTTTCTGCTGGTGGGCCCCTCATGTCTGCTTGATTTGACACTCGATATGGTCTTGTCTAGAGTTCTATCTTGTTAAGCCTTTGGCTAGGCAATGCGACCCACTTCGCGAGCTAAGATCCTTGGCTCGGGATCGTTGTTGTCCTTCCTTCAGTAAGGATTGAGGCTAGCTCGCGCAGTTGTTCGGGTATGCAAGCCGGAGTTCTTTTGCTTCTATTGGGCTTCTTTTGGTCTGAGACCAGATGTTACCCAGAACACCTAGTAACTATGAACTTCCTAAACAATATCATACTACACAACCTAACGCCAATAGGTTATTTAAGATTTTGTAATATAATACAATGTTCAAATATCATATTAAAATTCAATATCGATAGGGTATTTAGAATTCTAGAAATACAACACTCAACCTTAACCGTCATACTATCACCAACAAACTATATTATTAATATCATACCAATAATATACAAATATTATTAATATAGCACCCTTCTTGATATCAGATTAGATAATTTAAAATTTAAGCAAAATTTTATGTAATTGGTCCCATGATAGGCAAATACATAATTATATAAAATTCCTTGCCATAATATGAGCAATTAATTATTCCTATATAATAATAATTCCATACAAATAATCATATAAAATAAATTTGAAATCCAAACAGTGACATATCATACTAGAAAAATTTCATACAATAGCTTAATATGTTGGAATTATAATGCAAAATTTTTAGGCTTCAATAATATCAAATTAATATTTGAATAAATTAAAAAAATAAATAATAATTTTTCCCAAAATTCTGAAAAAAATAACAAAAAAATTTGTCTGGAAAAATGGAGGCCAATAGCGTTGAGATTGCCAGAAAATTCCACCGGGAAAGTGGTGCATGAGCTCATGCACCGGCCATGAGGCTTGTGCACGGATTACCCCTACACTTCCTCTTCCTTGCCCTATGAGTCTAAACTTGGGTTTCTAGACCTAATTTGATGTAATTTTTCATCAAATTTCTTCCAAGATTCACATTATTATCTAAATCTAAAACTAACCCATAGATTAGTTCGAACAAATTTCGACAGAATTTTGAACTTTATCAAAGAAAATTTAAACTAAAAAATATTGCGCCTTTCACTACAAAATTTTAATTGAAAATGCTCTTTCACTCCAATTTTGATCAAATTAAAATAAGTTTTGTTTGGTGTATTATTTTGAGATAAAATCATCAATCAATTTGAAAAAATCAACACTATTTGTGTCAAATTTGATTGCTTTTAGGAAAAACTAAAAAAACAAAATTCATGGCTTTGAAACTTCAAAGCACAATTAGACATAGAGTGTGTTTGGCAAGCTTAAAAGCTAGCTTATAACTTATAGCTTAAAGCTTATAAGCTTATTTGACTGTTTGGTAAAGGAAGTTTTTGAGCTTATAGCTTATGGCTTATTTTCAGACGCTACTAATAGTAGCGTCTGAGCTTTTAGCTTAAAGCTTTTGTCCATTTCTTCCGATTTTGCCCTCCGAATTGGAGCACGCATCAACAACAGCAGAAGTTTGCTTATGGCTCAAGAAACATAAATGAGCCTTTTTATAAAAATAAATATTATTTTAATTATTTTTTAATTTTTTAAAAAATATTATTTTATATTCATAATTATAAAATAATAAAAATAAAAAATATTTTATTTATTAGATATTAAATATAAAAATTATGATAAGATTATAATATTATTTTTTAATTATAAGATATATAAATAAAATAAAAATAATTTATTTAA
>JANHAO010018587.1:0-13539 GCA_026873985.1 Saraca asoca
GAATTCCAATCATAATAATTAATATGGAAGAATAAGCCAAATTATGATCACTTGCTATCATGTGCTCGTAGATAATAGAGGATTATCTAAACCTGAAGTTGCGTCCTACTTTCCCAACAATTCGATTCTGGACATCTTTGGCATTATTGATTTAACATTATTAGCTTCATTATTCTCTTTAACCTCAACTTCACTTTGTTATTTTCATTGGGTCAATTCCTATCCTTTTACGTAATCTAAATAAATCATACACTTTTTTTTTTCCTAAAATACATAATTGGTTTCCTGATTATTTCACTTATTTAAAATTTTTCTGAGTCAATTTCATATTTTAATTTATAATTTCCGCACAATGTCAACCTAATCTAATTCCATTCAATTCTTAATGAAACTTCGCTAACATGGCTTTAACTTAGCATCCCACGTGTAAAAACATTTTTTTACTTGAATATAAAAAATCCTTAATTGGTGGACATGTAGATAATTTTATACCATTTTCAACATTTCAGACATTAGGATATGTGGAAAAAAAAATTCTTAGCTTTTGCATAGAAAATTTTATAAAAAGTGTAACTTTTTAGAATATATTAAATAATTGTATTGTTTAATTGAAAATTAATTGAAAAAAATGAAACAATAGAACTTCTGACAAAACATGAAAAATTATCTATCTAGTTGTCCTATGTAATAAAATTTTTCTGTATTTTAATAAAATAAAAATATAAAATTATCCTAACCCAATTTAAATAAGGATAAAAATGTTATTGAATTTCATGATCAGTCTTTTAATTATTAAAGTATATTTTAATTATTTTAATAATACTTCTTAAAAAATTTATAATTAAATCAAATACAATACAAGAATTTATTGTTTGGGATGTACTAATTCTTTATTATAAAATAAATAATTTTTAATATTTTTTAGAAAGCTCATAAGAAAATTTATTTCATAAAAAATTCAATTCTTTATAAAAAATTATTTTTTTTGTGAACTAATCCAGTGCTTATATTTACAAAAATCATTTTCTAATACTAACTTTATTTGATCCAACCCTATCCTGTTAAGATGATAAATAAGTTAAGTAACATTTGAAGAAAGTTGGGTTAGGAATTGACGTTACGTAAAAAAAAAAATTGTAATTTGGAATATGAAATTCATTCAAATAAAATTTAAGAAATAAAGTTAAAATAAAAATAAAAATTAGAGAAGCAAAATTGTAATTTAACCCATTTTTCTATGAAAAGGGCACAAAGGCAGTTATAATATTATATTGCAAGTTTGGGTGGCGCCGAACGCGTTAGATGATATTAGCAAGCAACTGAGGCATAAAGCAAAACTGATAATTAGAGAGAGACAAAGAGAGTTAAAGTAGCTTTCGGTGCAAATAAATTGGAAAAAAAATAATATCCATAGTCAAATGAATCGCATACTAGATTGCTTTTCTTGTTATATCATGCAAATGCCAATGTTTTAGGTGTATAATTATGAAAAGTAGAGTATTTAAGTGCCATGTATATTGAATTTTGGAAAGTGGTAATAACATATGAAAAATATATTAAATTGTATAATCTTATACTAAATATTACACAAAAGTCTAAATATAACTACTATAATGACCTACAAATTTTAGAATATTAATGAAAAATATCTCATAGATTTTATGTAATTGTGAAAAGTTATAGAAAATAAATTGTTAAAAAATTATGGGGGCAAAAATCAACCAAAGAAGCATTTAACCTTAAATTTTACATAAAATATATAAAGTTAAGTCACACCATGCGACTAGACAATCCCAACGCTCTAAATTCGTTGCTGTTCTCAAAGGTGAAATCACGTAAAATCACCCTAACCTGATAAAATATCAAAAATTTTTTTCACATTATTTTAATTTTCTAAGAAATTTTGTATATATAACCCTCTCCAAAATTATACTGTTACAATAAAAATTCTTAACCAATTTTACTTTAACTTACAATCATTTCTGTCTAACTTCCCCTTATTGTTCTACACACTCCTTATTTTTTTTATAAAAAAATTATACTTGGTACAAGTTTTTATCAAATGTTACAATTTTATACAAAATATTGGTATGCAATTGCAACACATTTTTTTAAAAAATATATAAAACTATTCATAAAAAATATATTTTTTCGTAAAAACTGACAAAAAATATGAATTTGTTTTTTTTAATAAAAATTACAATCTTTGTATGCATGTATGTACAAAGTTAGGTATCGGCAGTATATATAAAATGAAAATAAGATTCCAAAAACAAAGACAAAGTCACAAATCAATTTGCAATTTGTGAAATGTGAGTGGGTGGTGGGGTTCCACAAATTTCAGAAATGGTTGTAGGCCCTTTTCACATCATTTATTCCCGACATTTTAAACGCACAAGATAGCTCCAACTCACAAGCCTCTCTTCTTCCTTAGCCATCATGCTTTGTTTGGTTGGTTTTATGCTATTCCTTCCTTATATCCCAAGTTAAATGATTGACTTCATGGGCCCTAATCTTTTCTTGAGTTAATGTAAACTTAACCATAGTTTTAATAATGCTCTACATTATTGTCTTAAATTATGGTTGAAGTCATAATTGCATCACCATTTTAAGAGTTGCAAAAAAAAAAAAAAAAGGCACTTGTTTTAAACCAACTAAAAGTTAATTGTGGTTATAGATGGTAACTTCCTAGCAAGAGATTCTTAGTGCAAAATCTTCTACATAGAGTCCATTTTTTCTTCAAAATTATATTTAAAACAAATACATCTTAATTTTTTTTGATTGAAAGAGGGAATAGAGTTAGACGGAATTGTACAAACGTGTCCTTGTGTCAAGTGCTTGAGGGACACTAAATTTAAACACTAAACTCCTAAAAGATGAAAGAGGGAACCTAATAATCAACCTAATCTAAATTTCAAATCTGTGTGTAAAGATAGGGATTACGGATGACAATTTACCTTAAATTTAACGGATGGGAAAATTGTTGAAATTTTCTTGTGTGTGAATTATTATAGTCTAATTAAATTATATGTTACTGAATTTATTGAATGTTGTAATAATTATTTAATATACATTAATTAATTATGTGATCAATATTGGATCTATAATAATACATAGGTCATTAATAAATTTTAGTTATGTGAACCTTATTATTGGATTAATGATAATGGGAGAGTTGTCCCAATAGGATTACAGTAAGATAAATTTCTATTTATTTTTTAATAAAACTGTAATTATCTTATTGAAATTTCAGATATAATTTTCTCTTTCTTTTCTCTATTAAGATTATAAGGAATGAATCTATTAAAGGAAAGGAGCACTTTGCTATCATAGATTCTTGTACGATATTATTATTATTAATTAAATTTATATGTACAAATATGATACATTGTAATATGATTTAATATATATGATGAATTGATTATTTTAATTTATTCAAAATTTTTTCTAACAATTGGTATTAGAACCAAATTTTTTTCTTTTACGTTATAAAGGCTCAAATTTGTACATTTTTTTTTTAAAGATTTTATGTAGTTCATAAATTGTGATGTAAAATTATTCTGTATATGGGAATATGATATTTATTTATATTTTGACTTAATGTATTTCTAAACTGGTTACAATTTTTTTTGTAAATCTAACTGAGGTGAAATCACGAATTAATGTAACTTAAATTTTTTTTTCCAAAAAATTCAATTCATAAATTGGAGAGATTTAAAGAAAATTTTTTTCAAATTAATTTGTGATTTTATCTTAAGAGTCTGTAACGTGCAAAAGACACAAATCAATTTGAATAGATATCATTGAAAAGATGAATTTTCAAAATTTTATATATTTACTCGGACAAGAAGTTTCTTTTTCAAAAATTTGTTTAGTTACAAATTGATTGAAGTTTAATTGATAAAATGATGAGGTAGACAATAGTCCTCAATCAATTTTGAAAAACTCTAACTGTTATAGCATGATTTTCAAATTCTTGAAAGAAATTTTTTTTGGAAACTTGAATTAGTTTTAGTTTTTTCAATTGCACAAACAAATTTCAATTTTGTGAAATTGATGTAGGATTTTGATGAAAAATGACATGAGTAAAGAAATCCATGAAAGAATTTTGTTAAAAAAAGTGACAAAAACAAGAAGAAGGAACATATTAATTAGAGATGAGGTACTAAAACAATTGAAAATGGTTGATGATTAATTATACATGAATTTAGAGTTTTAGTTAATTATTTGTAGGCTTAAATGTAATTTTGGTCACTCCTTCTAATTCAATATCAGATTTTAATCAATAATTGAATGAAAATTTAATAAAAAGATCAAAACCAAATCAATTGAAATATTAGAGAGATCAAAATTAAGTATTTTAAATTAAAAGGATCAAAACCATCTAATCTATATTTTAAGAGGATCAAAATTACATTTAAATCTTATTTATATTTGGGATTATTCAATAATTTACATATGAATTTCTAATACTTAAATTTAAGATAAATAAATATATTTTTATTTATATATTAACTATTTTTTTTTATCATTTTTCAAAAATCTCTATGAAACTTCATTGGTCTAAAATAATGAAAACGAAGTAAATTTTGTCTTTGATGATGAAGTATAAGGTAAGAGAACTGATCTATCCCTTGCCCCATTGTCAATTTGCCATTCCAACATGAGATTATGGCATTAAAAAAAAAAAAAGAGGAAGAGAACACGTACTCTTTTTCTTTTACCCTTGTCCTTTAAATTTATGTCTGCCCTTATGGTGATGGTGGAATTATTCATCAAGTTGTTAAAGAAGATAGTGATGCTTAGATGAATACAACAAAAGGGTACCACAAAATGGTTGGTTTGGACAATAGAGACTTGTAAAGTGAGAAGGTTCCTCTGGGGCTACAAGATGAATGCCTTCGCTTTGCTTGAGAATATAAGTTTTGTCCACCTCCACGAGAATAGCATAGTACGCCTTATTGGGTCCATCTAATTAAAGATCTTAAAAAAAAAAAAAGAAGGAAAATGTTACTTATATTTAATACTATGCACAAAATATTATGAGTAAAATTCACTGGACCTTTCTTGGATTTAGTAAAAAATACATAAACTTCCCATTTAATTTTAAAATATACACAAACCTCCCGTCAATTTAAGAAATATGTTATTATTAAACTCATTTTGAAAATTCTGTTAAAAAAATGATAATTTTAACTGTTATACTATAGATTTATTTTGTGATCAAACTATCCTTCATTTATTCATGTATAATCTCAACTCTATTTTATTTCAAATTACTCATATCTTATTTTAAGTCATTTATTTTTTCCAATAAATTGTGATCTATTTAATGTAAATTATATTAATCTCTTATTCCATTTAATTTTAAGTAATAAAAATGTTCAATAAATATTTTATTTTATGCAATAAAAATATTCAATAAATATTTTATTTTATGCAATAAATTATAATTTATTTAATGTAATTTATATTAATTTGTAATTTGTTATATTTAATGTAATTTATTTTAATTTTTTTTGCATAAAATAAAATAAACTGCATTAAAACAAATTAATATAAATTGAATCAAATATATTATAATTTATTGTATAAAATAAAATATTTATTACAGATTTTTATTCCATAAAATAAAATATAATAGAAATTAATATAAATTGCATCAAATAAATTGTAAGTTATTGCATAAAATAACATATTTATTGAAAATTTTTATTGCATAAAATGAAATGGAGTAAGAAATTAATATAACTTATATTAAAATTAACGTTTTTTAATAGAAATTTTAAATTGGGTTTAACAATAGTGAATTTCTTAAATTGACGAGAGGTTTGTGTATATTTTAGAATTTGAGGAGAGTTCTATGTATTTTTGACTAAATTTAGAGAGGTCTATATATTTTACTCAAATATTATTTATTAGTTTTTTTTTTACATAAAATTCAAAATTGAGATAAATTATTTTATTCTAATATCAAAATTTATCAGAATTTCGTTAAAGATTTACAATAATATTTATATATCATATAATTTTTTAAGATTGATAGCAATAAGATTCAGACCTAAAATATAAATAATCAGATAAAAAAAATCAAATTAGAGTGAATCAAACGGTAATCAGTGGTTGATTTTTGAATCAAGTTACATTGTATGCATAAAAGGACTTGTGTGTACAATATGTAGAGAGCACTAGATTCAAATTAAGACATAAATGGCGGGCAATGAGGCACCCCGCGTCACGAGGCGTTCTCAAATATACAAAAGAAAAGTCTTTAAAATTAATTTTCAATTCCTTTCTTTCTTTCCTTTTTATTCAAGCAATTGGATGATACCTAGGTTAGCTTGTGTGCATTTTAAGATCCTCAAATAATTCACTTTCTTTTAGGAGTCAAAAACAAGACTTGATGAAGAGAGAGAGAGAGAGAGAGAGAGATATTTTTTTTCTCTCATCATGTTTTTGTTTTGTCAAAAAAGATAAAAAGATAGATGCAAAATTTTTATATATAGTGGGAATTGAATTTTTTTTATGTGCAATAGATCCTAAAAAAAATATTATATTTATCTTTTTAATATGCCAGAAAAAATTAAAAAAAATGAGAGGATGTAGATCCTTTTATAAAAACATTGTAAACTTTATAAATTATATATGAATTTTTTAAAAACTGTTAAAAAATTTGTATTTCAAAACTTTAATAAAACAATATTTTAATAAAATATGATCACACCAAATGATTCGTGTAGAGCGTATATAAAAAAGAGAAATTCTTGATACACTTAATTTTGAGAATGTATTGTGCATACCTTCTAATAGATAGTGATGCTCATAGTTTTATGAATTCTATAATTTGTAAAAAATGATGAATTTAAAATATCTCTAAAGAAGTGTATATGGCAGAATTGTACTAAAAAAAGTCTTATTTATTTTTTTTGTAAAATGCATAACCATACATACATGCATGTTATATTTCTTGCTCCAATATTGAAATGCCCAAAAAAAAAAAAAAAGGAACATGAAAGTGCTGGCTAGTTTATGTCTTGTGCAAGTCACATTTATGTATAAGTTTCTCTTAGACATGAAGTCTTTTTCTTTGCACATCTGTCAGATGAGGATGGAATAATTAGACCTTGATCCTTTTAGCAAAGGTGATAAGGTTGTTGAAAGATAAATAAACACCATAATATAACATGGCCTTTGATGTGTGGTTTTTGTTAGTGACAGCATATGTATACAACTTTTGGGTCTACCATTTTGCTCAGTCTTCATCAATCCCCTACCATTAGTTTTGGCATGATCCAATAAACTATCAAGTTTATGGAATTTCATAGTCTTATTTAAGCTTGACAGCCAACAGTAATTTCATGCTTTAAACATGGAAGATCGATTGGCATGTTACATGGTGGAAAATATGGAAATGTAGGTTCAAAGTTTTTAATTTGTCACTACTTCAACGTAGATATTCATGGAGGGGGTTTTTGCCCCTCAAGCTTTGGGAAATTAAACAACTATCCCTGCGGTTTTGAACTTTTTTTTTTTTTTTTAAATCTTTATATAATCCCTCAAATATATATATATATATATATATATAAATTTTTCAGTCCCTTCAAATATTTTTCCTAGCTGCGTCCCTACTTTTGAAATGCTCGAAATTCGATTGGCTCAACTTTTTGTTGGCAATTTTGAGTTGAAACCCATTAACAGAGTTCAAAATAAAAAAAAATTAAGAAATAGTGGAAAACAAATATTTAATATGGTTTAGGTTTTTAGCCTACTTTATAAATGAAAAAGAAAAATAAATTCTACTAATTAAACAAGAGAGGATACAAAGTGATTAATTACCCTCAAATCTCAAATACATTCAAGAATTAATATTGGGAATACAGGCCTAAGCCCATGAGTTGGGTCATATCCACATTTATTTTTTTATGGGTTGGACTTTGAAATAAGAGACCCACTTAATTTTGCTGTTCGTGTGGGTTAACCCACGGACCTTACATGGCAGCCCACTTGTCTTTCTGAAAAAACATAAGTTTTAAAAAAAATATAAATGAATTCATTTTAATAAAAATTAAATGAATTAAAAGAAAATTTTTAGTGTGATTTTATAAAAGTTTGATATTATATATGCTAGATTTGTTAATAGATATAATATATTTTATTATTTTTATTTTTATATATAAATGATTTGGCTTGCGGTGCACTATAAAAAAAGTAAAATTAGGATGGAAAATTTCATTCCAAAATGTAAAAAATCCGTCCCAACTCAAACTTGAGATGGAAATTGGGATGGATAAGATTTTGTCGCAATAGTGCTCGTTTCAAAATTTTTGAGAAAGAATTTTCAATTCGTCCAAAATTTCATACGAATATTCCGTCTATATAATTAAAATTTCGTACCAATTTTTTTTTTAAATTTCAAAAGTTGGGATGGAATTTTTTATCTTTGAATAAAAAAATTTTTTGCAAAAAATTTGAGATGGAATTCCCATCACAAATAAATTCAAAAAAAATATTTTTTTTATTTGTTGGGACGGAATTATCCATCTTAAATGTAATTTTTTTATTAATTTTGCAATTGAAAATTCTGTTTCAACAATATAAATAATTTTTTTAGGGATGAGATGAAAATTCCATCCTAAAAAATATGCAACTAATCGCAGGTCGAAAAAAATAATTTTTTTTAAAAAAGTTGAGATGAAAATTTTGTTTCAAAACTCTAAAATTCATTTCCAATATGAAAAAATTGATTTTTTTTTGGGAAAAGTTGAGACGGAAATTCCATCCCATAACACAAAAATTCTATCTCAAATTTGGAACTTTTTTCAATATTTTACCGGTTTTAGTTTTAAAGTACCCTATTTCAAGCAACTTATGTTGTCAATGACAAAACAACCAACAACTCAACAAGTACAAACCAAATGTCAAACTTGATGTTATGTCAAATTTCAGTTCACAACCATAATATAAAACAAGATAACATATAAGATATCAAACTTAATATATATCAATGTCAAGTGTCCTTATCACCTTTCTCATTTTCACCCTCCTCGCCACCTGTAGCATCTTCCATGGTAATGTCAACTCCATTATTATGTTCATTGATTGTTCTCATCTAAATCTGGCTAAACGTCATTTGCAAGAGCTTGTCATGATCCTTAAACCTCTTGTCTAAAGTTGACAATTGCTATTAAAGCTCTTAATACCACTCAAGTGGTACAAATCTTGGTATAATGGATGATTGACTAGAAGAAGACTTATCAAGAAATGTCACTAATGACCCTAATCCATATAGGCTTTCTTTTCTATTCTTTCAACTAGTAGCTTGTAAAAGAAGAGCAGATTCATCAAACACAGGTTGAGGACCTTTCGGAGATTCCCCATCTATAGATTGTTGGGAGTTAGCCTCTTTAAGGTTTAAAACATCATATTACAAGTAAGAAAGTAATAAATAAGCATAGCCAAGCTAGTATATTAAAACATTGATAAAGTAATAGAGAAAAATGATTCATCTAAAACTTACATATTGTGTAGAAGATCTCTAATCCACAAAATCATCACTTCATTTTTTCTTATGAGTGAACTTGAAAACATCAAGCAAGGAAAGATTCCTTCCAGTTTGTGTTTTCTGCATTATTTATATACACAAACATAATTATAAAACTTGTAAAATTCATATGTGCATGAGTATAAATGATAAGAAATTACTATCCTCCTCATATGCTTAGCAATAGACATAGAGCCTCTAGTATGTAATGAGCCACCCTTTTCTGATACATGGTTCTTTTTTCCTTGTTCTGATTTCTTTTTCCATTCTGGATCAGTCCATTTCCTTACCATATCATCCTAAACTACTTGATGGATGAATCTTGGTTTTTGATCAATCTTCTATTGTGCTCACAACATCATTTGATGAAGTTGAGCTGTTACTTATTGGTTAAAATTGTTTTTGGTGCGATCCTCATGCAGTGGAAGATACTTGCACCTTTTCTGCAAATTTATTTTAGAGTTATACACACACACACACACAAAGGCCATTAAACATGTATAAATATATGGAACAAGCATAAGATTATAATAACATACCCTTCATTCCCCATACCAAGTGTTTGTAATATTGCTCTCTTTTACATCTTTTCATGAGCAATAAGGGCTAGTAAATAGGAATTGAATCACAATAGAAATATGTCTAAGAGGATTCTTAGCTAGATAAAATCTATTTAAATAAAATGAAATATGAGTTAGATCATAGATAAAAGCTTTGGCAATGAAATAAGTGATTATACTTATGTTTTTCCATCCAAATAAATCCATTCTTTCCATCACTAGGATCAATTCCGCATGGTAAGTGAGGATTATGTAGTCCTATTGTAGAAAATTCAACTTGAGATGACTGAGCCTAAGTCTAAGCATCAATATGAGGAACAGGCCATGGCAAAGGTGGAGGTGGGGGTGGAGGTGGAGGTGAAGGATAAGGCTAAGGATAATACTACTAATGATATTGAAATTAATGCTAAGATTAATATCGAGTTTAAGATTGGTATTGATACTAGGGTGAATGCTAGGACTGGTATTGGGTGTGATGTTGATATTGAGGCCTAAATTGGCACTGAGATTGAGATTGAAACTATGATAGTGGAGCAGATGGATAATGAGGTCATGGCTCAGACTGATGTGGTGCTAATGGTGAATGAGATCCACCAATAGGACTTGAGTGAACTGATAAAGGAGAAGATAATGGTGGAGATCTAACATTGCCATAAGGTAATGATACATAAGAAGCACTACTACTATCCTTACCTTTGCCATGATCAAGTCCTCTATGTGTTGACATCTGTAAGAAAAAATGTTAAATTGCAACAAGTAATTAAATTATGCATGCAAATAAACATATAAAAGGCATTTATTATGAAAGCAAGTAAACTTACATTAGTGAATAATCACATTTATTATGAAAGCAAGTAAATGTACATTAATGAATCACCTAGTTATATTCATTATCCTTTATATAACTATCAATAGTATCATTTTTGATTTAGGCGTCATCATGCAAATCTTCTTCCTCATCTTCTAGGCTTTCATACTTATTATCTCCAAGTTTTCATTGAGCAAGTTCCTATCCAATTCTTCATAATGATCATCATCATCTCATAAATTTCCAATCGGGTTATCTTGGACCTCAACAGGCATTAATGGCATTATTTGATCATTTTGATAAGCATTTATTTCTTTATTCTCTTCTTACTTCTTGTGAGGAGCATTGATTGTGCTCTATGTTATGGTTTTAGTTACAATAGGCCAATTTAACTTTTCATGTTGTCTACTAGGATATGGTGCATAGTATATTTGAATTGCTTGTTAGTAAAGATGAAAGGATCATACTTGTTATATCTTTTACTAATTCAAACTTCAATAATTCCATATTGAGATGAATTCTAGAGCCTAACTTTGGTGTTGGGTCATACCAATGACATTTGAAAATGTTGTATATAAAATTCGATCCTGGACGAACCCTCAAGTAGATCGGAAGTGACGAAGGAACCAGTCCAAGGAAATGATTAGGTCGCTACGACCTCAGGTTGCTTCGTGAAGTGATTGCCGTGGCTCGGGCTCGCGGGCTGCTAAGTGAGCTCGACCTCAGCTCCATTACCCACAAACGGGGCAAGCGACCTGGCTGAGGAAGCATAACCTGTGACCCAAGGGCTTGACAGAAGACTAAGTCATGTCTTGCCCTAATGGACAAATGGGGTCCTACCTATAGAAGGTAGCTTGTAGTAGCCGAACATAGAAGATTTAGTCTGTATATTCTATTTTGTATATTAAATGTGATGTAATAGATTTACTGCATATGTAATTACCGTTGTAATCTCCTTTTCTCTATAAATATAAGGAAGGAGCCCCCTGTAAGATGACTAAGATTCCATACCAAAACTCTACTGAAATAGAGATAGAACATTGTAATATTGTAGAAACACTATATCAATAACATGCTACTGTAAACATAGGGTCTGGTAATATCCAGATTTGGCTAAACCACATTAAATCTTGTGTTGGCAGGAAAATTCAGTTCGTATGGAGGACCAGAACTTCAGCTAACTAGAGGTGAGTTTCAGGAATCAATGTTGCCTTTGAAGGGTCGTGAAAGGTGAGTCAGGAGAGAGAAAAATGGTGATTTTTAACGTGGTTCAACTAAATCTGGGTGGTACCGGACCCTACATCCACGGTGAAGATTTTTATTGATACTACATAATTTGTAGGAGTTCTTCTTACCACCTTCCCCCTCTTGCTAACAATGCAATCCTATTTATAGAGGAAGAAGTGATTACATGCATTAATTGCTAGCTATAGTTGTATTACATCAAATAAATGAGAATAGACAATAAAAAGACCACATTCCGTCTATAGGCTGTAGAAGTAGGCTTCTCAGTCCAACATGTAGGCTTATAGCTATTACCGTATCGGGCAAGATATTCTGCTGTCTCAAGTGAGAGTTCCTTGTATTAGAGACCCCGTGGGAGTCATCGTAGCAAGGGAGCGAGTGCGAGTAGAGCGACCAACTATTATACTGATTCGATCCTTGAGCTCTTATCGCTGGGTCGCATTGTTATTGGGGTATGGTTCCTTGGACCGTACTTTGCAATGTCGTTGTTATCTATTGGTTCGATCGAACCTCCCCGAAAGTTTCTTATCGAAGCGTGAGGACTGGTCTTCATTTCCTCGGGGACTCGTCCTTGCGAGGCCAATTTTAGTATACAATATAAGGCCCCCAACTCTCGGTGTGCTTTGCGAACTAGGAGTTACATATTTCTGATGCTGGATTCGTATCTTTAGCTAGTGTCCTTTTTTGACCTAAGTGCCATGTCAAATGTCTTTCCATTTTTGCTTTAGGCCATACTTTCCCCTATTTGCCATTTTTGGCCATTGGCATGGCACTGCCACTCGTTTCAGGCCGTTGGATGAAGATTTGGCTAGATTTCCTCTGGATTCTTTGGAGGGCTGAGCAGGTCTATAAATAGCCTGAGGTATTCTTTCTTTTGCCTCAGGTAAATCTGATGGAGGAGTTTGAAGAGGTTTTGGAGCTTCTTGGTGTCTTGGCTTCCGATGAAGCTTGTTGAGACTCGGATGGCCTGTTGCATGGTGGTGGGAGACACTGATGGCCCGTTACACATGGCCTCGGCATAGAATGGGCCTGGCAGGGCTTTCACGGTGTCTTTTGGCCACCCCCTCTAGCTGTCGTTGGTAGCTCTACTACCTGGCCTGCTGGTTTCGGGGGATGCTCTAGTTCTGACCCAGACAGGCACGGCGGCAGAAGAATAAGTAGGAGGGACTATGGGCTACTGCTCTAATGCCAGGAGCAGGCTTAGAGATTGGCCTTTCCCCCCGTGAAACCCTCACCTCGCTTGTCGAGGTTTCCTTGAATGGGCTCTTCTCCTTTTGGATGTATGTAGTAAATACTTCACGTATTGTTGTATGTAAATTTGTGATGATCAATGAGAACTTCTCTTTTTAGCCAATTGGCTGTGCTTTATTTTTCAGTCTGCTCAA
>JANHAO010018588.1:0-13545 GCA_026873985.1 Saraca asoca
AGGATCTTTTGTAAATAAGTTCAAATGATGTTTGATCCAAATACTTTTAACTAAACAATGAGGTAGAAAAATCACTTGAAGAAAATAAGATTTTATAAAATTGTTTGTTACATCATAAATCAATTACCACATCGATGCATTGAAGAATATATGAAAAATTCATATTGCAATCGAAGTTGCAATTAATGCATGAAATACAAACTATTTTATCGAAGGTTAGGAAAATGGCTACTTCAATGTAGTAATTGATGCAAAGATTGTGAACATCAGATTACACTTCGATTACTACACCGATTATTTAGTTATGATAGACTGTAATCGATGCAACAACTAAAAGTTAGTTATTCTATTATAGATAATTACAAAAGTTATTCAAGCCTAACTGCCTTCCTTATATAAACAATCCTTCACAGTTTTTCTACATAGTTCAATGTGATATCATTAGATAAAGAACTAAAAACATTTTTCTCTATACCTCATCAAAACTTCTGAGATTTCTACAAGAGTTTTGAATCAAAGATCACTTAAGTTTATCTTATTTTTGTTTAAGATTTTCATCTCAAACACTAGTATTATATTCTTCAGTCCCTTCTCACTTAATTTCTTTTTATTTGAGATTTCTAGGATTTAGAAATTTGTATAGGTTTAAAAGAGCCTGTTCCAATTCTTCTAGGTTAGTAAAAAGCCTGTATAAATTCTTGTATGTTTGTTATAAAACTGGCATTTTAGGAGCCTGATAATCTTGATAGTTTTTATTTTTAATTCAAGAAGTCTTTCGGTTGAGTAAGATCAAGTAGAGTAGACTTGAATTGTGATTTCAATTCAAGTTGAACTACTTTAAAAATTTGTGTTTTCAACTTCTCTTTTTTTCTCTTACATTTTAGTTGATCTTGTTGTTAATGTTTAATCTTTACCATCTTCACACTTACTAGTTATCAATTTTTTGCATATCTCATCTAAAGAACCATTAATATTTGATAAAGGTGTATACAAATTCCCAAATGGGAAAAAGGCAAGATCTATTTATATTCCATAATTTAATTTTTACTAGGATCGTCAAGATCCAATGTTAGTTGGCAGCCAATTATACGCCTCAGCAGAATGACATAACTGAAAGAAAAAATAGAATAATTTTTGAAATGGCTAGGAGTTTATTGAAAGCTAAAACTCTGCCAAAGCCTTTTTATGGTGAAAGCTATTGCCTATGCTGTATTTTTATTAAACAAATGTCTTACAAAAAGTATTCTTAGAAGAACCCCAAAAGAAACTTGGAGCAGTTTGCATATCCACATATTCCAGATGAGAAAAGACAGAAACTAGATGACAAAAGCCAAAATTGAATTTTTATTGGCTATAGTAAAGTAACCAAGGGTTACAAATTATAAAATCCTATAACAAAAGAAGTGACTATTAGTAAAAATGTCCAGTTCATTGAAGATGAAATATGGGCATGGAATCAAAGAGATAAACAACAACAAGGTGTTATTATAGAAGATAAACCAAAGTTAATGGAAACAAAAAGATTTTCACCTGACAGTTTATTCTTCAGAAAGTTTCCTCCACCAACAGTAGTTTTGAAGACATCAAAGCATCCTCAACAAATACGAGTGATGCCAACTCGTTTGCAAGACTATGTGTTTACATATGATAATGATCACGAAGATATATCCAGTGATGAAACTATTGTGAACTTTGCCTATTGGCAGACTGTGACCTAATTTTTATGAAGATGCAATAACTAATACATGATGGATTCAAGCAATGCATGATAAGATTCGTTCAATAGAAAAAAATAACACATGGGACCTAACTACTCTACCACCTAAGAAGAAGCCTATTGGAGTCAAATGGGTGTACAAGACCAAGTATAAACCTGACGATCAGGTGGATCACTTGAAGGCAAGACTGGTTGTAAAAGGCTATAAACAGAAGCCTAGAATTGACTACTTTGAAGTATTTGCATCAGTTGCCAGAATGAATTCTATTCGGATGATTGTAGCACTTGTAGCTCAAAACCGATGAAAAATTCATCAGATGGATGTGAAATCAACATTTTTAAATGGCTTCCTTAATAAGGAGGTCTATGTTGAGCATCTACCTAGTTACATGAAGACAAGACATGAGAAACAAGTGTGCAAATTGAAGAAGGCATTGTATAGGTTAAAATAAGCATTTTGTGCTTGCTTTAGCTGGATTAATGCATAGTTGTTGCAGCAAGATTTCCAAAAATGTCCTTATGAGCATAACCTATATATCAAGTCAAAACCTAATAGTGATCTCATTATTGTTTGTATTTATGTTGATGAGTTGATATTTATAGGAAATTGCAAATAGATGTTTGACAAATTCAAGGAGGCAATGACTAGCCAATTTGAGATGACAGACATTGGTTTGATTTCCTATTTTTTAGGCATTAAAGTGCAGTGGACTTATGATGGCATTTTTATTTCCTATCAAAAATATGCCAACAATATTTTGAAGTGTGTGAAAATGGAGTCGCTCAAATCTATCTGAACACTAGTTGTAGAATGGTTAGAGTTAAAGAAGGAAGAAAGTGGAGAACTAATAAATCCCACATATTTTAAAAGCCTAGTTAGCAGTTTGAGATATCTGACTTACACTAAACTAGATATCACCTATGGTGTAGGGATTACTAGTTAATTCATTGAAGAACCTCGCTAATCATATTTGTAAGCAGCAAAATGAATTTTACAATACGTGAATGGTACCCATAATAATGGGATCTTTTACTCCTATTCTAAGAATTTTGATTTGTGCTTTCCATAGCAAAGGTAGAGTATATGGCAACAACTTCTGCAACAAGTCAAGTAGTTTGGCTTCATAGGGTGCTTAATAAATTAATACATGAACAAGCAAGTGCTACAAAAAATCATGTGTGATAATAAGTTAGCTATTGCATTGGCCAAAAATTCAGTTTTCCTTAGGAAAAGCAAGCATATTGGCATCAAGTATCATTATATTCATGAGTTAATAAAAAATAGTGAAATTAAACTAGAATTTTGCTAGTCTATAGATCAAGTTACAGACATTCTAACAAAACTACTAAAGGAGGATTTGTTTGAGAAATTGAAGATAATACTTGGCGTTATTTCAAAATCAAACTTAAGGGGGGCTATTGAAAATAATCTAAATTAGATTTTGAAAAAAAAATGATAAAGGCTAAAGCCTTAAATTGTGGAATGTAGCAAATAAATCTTAGTGAAAATGAGGTTGATCTATTGAGATAAATCTTAAGCCTTTATTTTCGGAAATACAACAGATAAAACTTAGTGAAGATAATGTTAATTTGTTATAATAAAGTTGAAGATTTTTGTTTTTATCTTTTTAATTTAGTTTTGCCAATAAATATAGTTTGTTTCAAATTTTATAATGCAATCAAAAAGTAAGGAAGAGAAATAAGCTAGCAAACTTGTAAATTAGATAGAGTGCAGTGTTTCTTTGTGTATTGAGTTAAAATTATAATCAAGAAATTTCTCTTTTCTTATATTTTTCTCCAAAAATATTCTTATTTTATTTTATTCTTTTGGTTTTGGAGATCTACCTTATTGCTACAATAGATCGGCATTGAACTTTGCTTATTCTGGTCGAAGCTTGATTGTTCGAGGTAGGTAATGACCCACTATAACTAATGGCCAGCAAGATCAGTTCCTCTCTTTTCTTTGCTTAACGAACAGTCCTAACTCGAAAATCCTAACACTTTATCAAACCAATGAGCATATTTGTGCTCTTTCTCAATTTGATTTTCTTTTGTCTTAAAATGAAATTTAAGTGATTAAAAGGTTTTTATTTCAAATTAGAAACTAATTTTAGGAAATGATTGGTGATAATTGGTTGTTAAGTTTTGATGTTGGATAGGCTATTTTTGGAAAGTTGTGATTCAAGATATAATTTGAAGTTATCTTGCTACCTTTAAAGGTGAGTGGATAATTTATTTTTTTATGATTATTATACAAAAGTTTATTTTAATTACTATTTTGAACTTGAGAATTTCAAGACACCATGATTCCATCTTAATTTAAACTTTTACTAGTTACTTGTATTATAAAGTGAAATGGTATGTTGTAGTAAGTAGTAAGTGTATTTTATATTTGGAAAACTTGTTTCTTGTGTTTGATGTTAGAAATCTTGCTATCTTGAAGTAGTGGATTGTTTGAAATTTTTGGCAAATGCGCTATGTGAAATTGTTAAATGAATTGTCAAATGATTGAATATATGAAATAATTGGAAATGATTCATTCATCTTTTGTTCATGAATATTGTTTCACAAAATAGTAATGTCTTGAATTTTATTGTGAAATGGTAATTTGGATCCTTGAAGAATTCCCTTAGAAAACCTTTAAGTGCACTTGCGAATAGAATTATATTGAGAAAAGAAATTGATAAGGGGACAAGGGGAGAATAACTATTGGGGGGATAAGGTGAATGATGGTGACTGAATACTGTTAGGTAAGGTTATATATAGGAACTCACCATAGGATCCTAACTGCATTTTGAAATTTGAATTTTTTAGATATTTGTATATTTATGAAGTGTGAAATATTTTATCTACTTTTCATCTTGATGAGTATATTTGAACTCACATGTTGGGTCTTTTATTTTATATGTTTGAGAAAATATTAAAATGTGGAAGCATGCTCAATTCAAGCTTTCACCCTTATATTAGAGGTAAAAATTGTTTTTGTGATATTTATTGAAATTACTTCTTCAATTGCTCGAATGGTACCCTTAGATTTGATGAGTTATGGATTTTGAGTTTTAATGGCTTTGAGACAGAAATTAGCAATCAACAATATAATTCATAAATGAGTGTGTATATATGTTTATATTGGATTTCATTTAATTGTGTTGACGGTCGAATCTGATTAACTCAAGTCCAGGACCCCAAATTACAGATTGAATGTAAAAGAGAAAGAGAGAAAAAGAGGAAGAACAGGGAGACACCAAAAATTTTTAACGTGGTTTGGCTAAAGTCAATTTGACCCCTACGTTCATGGCTTTTATTACTCTTTGCTGAGTCTTTTGTATCTAATGATTGAATGTGTTATGTACAATGATTTCATCCCCTTTTATAATAGTTAGGGGTTACAGTTTGAATGTAAATCTATAACTATTAAGTTTCATGACTTGATTAAGATTACATAATACATAAGGGTTGATGGCTATAACAGACTCCTATTAAAGTAGGAAACTAAATGGATTTCCTTGGATTGTTGGTTGTGGATGCATGCTCTGATCTACGAGTTGAGCCTTGTTCTTATCGACCTAAGGTGGTTACTTTCACCTGCATTGACTAGTGACCTTAGCTCATATTTAGCGATCTGATATCTTTGTCCAATGACCTCAATCCTAGGTGAGCTGGGCTTTTATTAGTTGAGTCCATCCATTTGGCTTTTACCAGCCCATTTATGTGATTCCAAAAATACCGACAACATTAGCCCCCAGCTCTCAGAGCGATCTGTGGACTACAAGCTATAGTTTCCTAGCAAAAGCCATCAACTGTGGTATATTATGTCGCTGTGTGGACTTTTGTCTTGTCATTTCATCTGTGCTTGCCCATGATCATTTCTGCATTTAATGCGTGCATTTTTTCATAGTTGTTAGTGTGGCATCAGCAGAGTCTCACTTTTCATTGGACAGTTAGATTAAAGGTAGTTGATCAGTCTCTTGATCTAATAGTAAGGCTGATTGAGTTATATGTGGTGAAGAAAACCCTTCTTTCCCTCTTGCTTGTTGCTTTTGAAAACTTACACTTCAATTTCTTGCTTGTTTTTCAAGCTCTCATCTAGGCACCACCATTCTTCATCCCTTCTACTTCACTAAGTTTGCAATAGCAACCTTTTGGTTTAGTTTGCTGGAGATCATCTTCATCCCTTCTACTTCACTAAGTTTGCAATAGCAACCTTTTGGTTTAGTTTGCTGGAGATCGATCATGCTCATCGTACTCTCTTTTGGATTCTCTTTTCTGAACCCATCTTATTCTGTTGATTTAGTAAGTCTTCTAAACACAATCTTGGTTCTAAGCTTATGCTTTTTGTGAATGTTTTACTTTGTGGGTTTCTGATATCCGGTGGGTTGGTGCGCTCATTAGTTGTTAGGAAATTTTTTCTTGTTGACCGATTCTATAATGTGTTTATTTGCATGCTTGTATTGTTTATGGAACTAGTGTCTATCTAATAAAATGCCTATAGGTTTTGAGGTTGTAGATTATCAAGTTTATCCCTTTTTCTGTCTCCCTGGTTTTAACGACCTGATAGGTTCGTTGGTTGAGCCCCTATACCTTTGATGGTCTAGGTTTTAGATGATATATGGTATGTATGGCCTACTACATAGGGTATTCCTTGTTAGCTTTAGCCTTTAGGTATAGTCTACTTTTAGCGACCTGATCATTCCTTCTTCCATTGTAGATGGCAGGTCATAGACATCAAGGTCACCAAATAGGAAGCGCGAAGATTCTGACTCTCTAGCCTGAAGTGGAGAGTTAATGCATTTTATAGATGATGTGACTTTGGGGAGTGGTAAGGTCGCTAAGAGGTTCAAAGTTCATCCTGACCCTAGTGAAGGCCAGTAGATCATTGAGAGTTTGAGGTCCCTAAACCACTCGATGTTTAAGCATCACCCTTTGATCATTAAACTTGATGAGCTTGGGGGTATAGTTGAAGCATTCCGTCTTCCCAAGGGCTATCGCATTATGGCACCTTCCCCTATTGATCATGTAGCTTATCCTCCTATAGGATTCGTTGCTATTAGTACCCACCATCTCACTGCTAGGCTTAGGTTCTTGGTCCATCCTTATCTTGTAGATTTGTTGAATAGATTGAAACTCTCCCCCTTTCAACTCACACCAAACTCATATGCTCAGTTCACCTATCTCGCCCTTTTATACCTTAGGAATGATCTTCCTCCTCCTTCAATAAGGGTTCTTTACTATCTATTTAGCATTAAAAGTGTGGGTTAACATGATGGAATTTACTACTTGACAACTTGTCAGGCTGTGCTCAAGAGGATTTTGCCACAAGGTGATACTAAAGGCAAGTCTAATGTGGGGGGACTACAAATCCTACTGGTTCTACATTTCATGCCTTTCTCTACATCACTTTCATAATTCTGGTTTCATCCTTACTTCTGGAAAGCAAGTTAAGGATGTGGGAGCTTGCATAAATTCATGTTTTAGTCTCTAGTTTTGACTTTTTGTTTCATTTTGCAGACGGAGCTGGCAAGGAGAAACCAACGTTAGAGGCTAAGGTGGTTGAGGTACGGGGTCAATTCATTACTACAAACAATCTGAAGAACGATCTCAAATTTGACAAGGATCTCCTGCATTCACAGAAGCTTGCTTTAGCTTTGAACATGGAGCCCACCAAGGACATAAGAGCTCGTGAATCTAGAGAGGTTGGTCTAGCAAATTTTGAGTAATATGAAAACATGTTGAGGCTTAACCTTTGAATGAGACATTCCTCTTACTTTGCTTAGTCTGCTACTGCTACAACTTCATCAGCCCCTGTTGCTGCTACAACCCCTACTGCTACAAGCTAATCTCCTTTAGCCATAGTAGTAGCATCCCCACAAGTGCTGGCTCCCACCTTGCATCTTGAGGTGGTCGAGGAGGCTGCATCCCTATCCGATCCCCTTGCCAAAGAACAATGGGTAGACAAGGGGAAAAAGGTTGTTGTCACTATAGAGTAGATGACACCCGAGGTCGAGGTCAAAGAGTGACCTATCGGCCTTAGCCCAAAGACAAGGGAGTACTTTGAATTTCTTTAGGATAATGTTAAGTTGATCCCGGGGCCTCACAATAGGGCTAAAGTGTTGGAGTTGGAGGAATCCTCGAGGGAAAGATTGATGAGTTATGCAACTTATCATGTCCTAGTAGTAAGTAAAGACCTTTCAACTTAGTTCTCTTATCTCTTTGTAATTCTAACTTGATCATTTGATTTTTCAGGGCTTGCTAGCAACAATAAAGTCAAAGAAAATGCTTTAAGCTTGGGATGAGGGGAAGAAAAAGCTTGGGAACAACCTGGCTATGGCAACTACCAAGGCACTAGAATTGAAGGAAAAAGCTAAAGATGCCGAAGTCACTAGGAAAGAAGTCGAGGAAGCCTTAACTCACGAGGTGGCAAATCGCAAGGCCATCTCATCTAGCCTACATAAAATGGTTGATGAGCTAATGAGAGTGAAGGGCAACCTGGATGTAATGATGCAATGAGCTAAGGCTTCTGAAAGGGAATATGAGGTAGCCTAAGACTGAAGCTACACTAGCTAAAGAAGAGGTCGCTCGAGCTAAGGCAGAGACCACTGTGTTGATGGCGAGAGCTAAAAAAGAGGCGACATCTGAGGCCACCATTGGCTTCTTGTTTACTTTGTGGAAGGAATATTCAGAGATGGATTTTTCCTTCTTCGATAGAAATTTTCTTGAGTTCATCAAGGGCTTTGAAGAGGACGTGAAGGCTATTTCTCCTTGCGGGGGTTCACAATTAGTAAATGGAGCTTCTCTGGCTCGGGACCTAATTTGAAAAGAGAACAGCTTACAGGTCATGGAGACTACTGATGATCAAACAAAGGTCAACCTGTCTATCTCACAGATAGACCCTCCAAACCAAGGAACTGCTTACAAGGGTCAATCTTCCTCATTGGCCGCAATCTATAGCTTTCTTTGAATGTAATTTTGAATCTTCAGAAGTAAATTCTCTTTGTTAAGGGGCATCTTTTAATGGATTTTTTTTCATAATATTTATGCTTTATTCTTTATTTGTTTGGAGTTCCATAGTTGTTATTCAGTAGTTTGCAAATGATATGATGTTGGTTGACATGAATGAGTTCTTGTAAACCATGACTTAAGGATTATTAGTTAAAATAGATGTCCAGTAGGTCAATTGACCAATAACTTTATTACTATCAAGATGAATGTCTGAGTGAGTCACATGAATGTGATGCCAAGTAATAGGTCACATAGTAGGTTGTATAGTAAGTTGCATACAGGGCCAAGAAGTAGGTCATATACGGTGTTGAATAGGTAGTTACATACGATGCCAAGTAGTAGGTTACATGTGGTGCCAAATAGTTAGTCACATGCAATGCCAAAGAGCAGGTTGTATGCAGTGCTGAATAGTTAGTTACATATGGTGCTAAATAGTAGGTCGCATGTGGCATAGAATAGTTGGTTATATGCGGTACCAAGTAGTAGGTCGCATGTGGTGCCGAATAGTTGGTCACATACGGTGTGAAATAGTAGGTCACATGCAATGCTAAATAGTTAGTCGTATGTAATGCCGAATAGTTGGTTGCATGCAATACCGAATAATTAGTTGCATGCAGTGCCAAGTAGTAGGTCACATGCGATACCAAAGAGTAGGTCATATGTAGTGCCAAATAGTTGGTTGCATATGGTGCCAAGTAGTAGGTCGCATGTGGTGCCGAATAGTTGGTCACATGCGATGCCAAAGAGTAGGTCATATGCGGTGCTGAATAATTGGTCACATACGGTGCCAAAGAGTAGGTTATATGCGATGCCGAATAATTAGTCAGATGTGATGCCAAAAAGTAGGTCATATGTGGTGCTGAATAGTTGGTTGCATGTGGTGTCGAATAGTAGGTCACATGTGGTGTCGAATAGTTGGTCACATGCAATACCAAAGAGTAGGTCATATATAGTGCCAAATAATTGGTCATATACGGTGCCAAATAGTAGGTTGCATGTAATGTCGAATAGTTAATTGCATGCAGTGCCAAGTCTTTGTAAGTACGTCATGTTAACTACCTCTTTCGGATTAGAAGGGTGAGTGCTTGCTTCTGGATTAAAAGGGTGATAGCTTACTTTTAGATTAGAAGGGCGATAGCTTACTTTTAATATAGCATTCTATCAAAAATTTATTTAAAGGTTAGTAACCAATCATAAAAATTTAAAAACATTGGTGGTCTTATTAATTTCAGAACAATGTTACAAGACTAGATAAGCAATATTCAAATTCATAGATCATTTAGGCAGAGATGTCTAGTATCTCATGGCTTTCCACCAGAAATCACATTAACCTTCCTACTTCTTATCCCTAGCTTGACTTTATCTTTGTAATAGTGTCAGGCTATATGCTGATCACCTCGTACACATCCGATTCCATTAGGGGTCAAGAATCTAATGGTGAGTGTCCTGGTGGATGTGACCATGCCCAGGTCCTTGATCGTAGGTTACCCCAGCACCACATTATATGAAGAGGGACAGTCAATGATTAGAAAGTCTACCAAGATGCTTGCTTGGTGACCCAAGTCTCTAAGAGTAATAAGAAGCCTAATCTATCCTACTAGTAGTGTTGCATCTCCTATAAAGCCATAAAAGGGCTATAGGGAAGGCTTTAATTGATCTGAGCTTAGACCCATCTGTTCAAAACATCTCTTGTACATGATGTTCACCAAGCTGCCTGTATTGATCATAATTCTTCATACCTTGGTGTTACTAATTCTAACTCGGATAACTAAAGTGTTGTTATGGGGAAAATGTATCCCTCGTGCATTTTCATTTGTAAAGGTGATGTTGTCTGAGGTCATCCTTGCTTTCTTGGTGGGACTCTCAAATTCACTGTGTTCTATGAGCAAGATGTGATTTGCTTCTCGTATGTAGCATTCATGTGACCTGTTTGAAATGCCTGCAATGTTAGTCCCATCGTGAATAGTAAATATAGTTCTTACCGAGGGCACCTCCTCTTACTCAGGAGTTCGTTGGCACTATTATTATGCCGGTCACTGTTCCACAAGTCGTACCACATAATCCCTTAAATAATCTCTCTTGATTAGGTCCTCAATTGCATCCTTGAATGGCCTGCATTCCGAGGTGTTGTGCCCAATTTTTTCATGATAAGCACAATACTTATTCTTATTTCTGAATTGGTTAGGAGTCTTTATGGGTTTGGGCTTCTTGAAATCCTCCAATCCTTTTCCATCACAAAGATCCTTTCCAAAGTGTTCGATAAGACGCTGTAGCTGTCATGGCAACCCTTATGGTGAGATTGCTCATTCCTGACCTTCTTTGTGACTTAACTTTCAGGGTTATCATCTTGACCCTCCTTGCTGTTCTCGGTATTGGCCCTCTTTTTTCTTTAGTTGGAGCTATTTGTCTCATTCTTAGGTTTAAGGCTAAGGGCTTCCTCCCACCTAACTTCTTTGGTAGCTCATTCATAGAATTCCCCCAAATCCTTCATTAGAGACTTGTATATGCTCTTGTATAAGTTTCCATCTTTGCAAAGTCCCACTGAGATCGCTGTTAAGATGCTCTCATCTAAGGGATTTTCCACGTTACTAGCCTCATGTCTAAATCATGTGATGTAGTCTTTCAGTAATTCATTCTTTCATTGAAAAACTATCGCAAGGTGGCAGGGCGGTGCGAGCTACCTTCTCAGTGCCTTATACTGGTTGATGAATCTCCTCTAGCATTCTTCCCATCCATCAATGCTATAAGCTTTGAAGTTCCTGAACCATGTTTGGGGTATGTCTCCTAGAGTGGTTGGGAAGACATGACACTTGACCAGGGGGTTAGTCGTCTAAAGATCCATCTGTACATTGAATGTATCCAGGTGGTCGTATAGGTCACTATTCCCATTATATGGTGGGATAGTGGGAACTTTGAACCTATGAGGAAGAGGCTCTTTCTCAATCTCCCTGGTGAATAGTATCCTTCCTTTGTAATGATCTCAGTGGTCTTGTGCCCGAAGGCATTGTTCCAATTGCTAGACCCTCTGAAGCAGCTCCTCTACCATATGGTCCTAAGCCTCAGACTAACAGTTAGAAGATGGTTAGCTCTTCTTATTATCATGGGAGTGTCAATCTGAGGTTCTGTGCCTCTTCTGCTCATGGCTCGGCTAGTTTTGATCCAAGACATGTCTCTGATTGGTCCTGTTTGAGCCTTCAGCTTGACATGAATGCCTACGTCACTGATGATTTCCTTTATTCTCCTCATGAGCTTGATAGATCTTGGACCTTGGCTGTGAGTTAGTGGAGCAAGCTAAATATTGTGCTGAAGTACTTCTCTAGTTGATCTTTCTTCTTAAGCTCCTTCTTGTGTCTATTGGAGAGCTTCTTTCTGTGTAGCACCTCTATCTTACTCTTGTGAGCATCAGGCTTGTGCCTGAGTCAATGCCCTAACCGCTTCAGCCAACTCTCTTATCATTTTCTCTAGCACTTCATGACTGATTCCATACTTGTTTTCCATCAATAATATCAGGTTGGTGTGAAGCCATTGGGGGCATGTCGATGGCAACACCTGTAGTGGGGATGGCAAAAGTGCTCGCTGTGAGAAAGATTGGATCCCTTTGTTGTTCCATATGACCATTTGGTTAGCCAACTACAGCGTCTAAACTCTTAGTGGTTCTTCCTTTAGCTATCAAAAAGTTAAGGGGAATGTAGTTTAGGGCCCTCCTTCTAGTGCCAAAATGTTGATAATCGAATCCGATCAACTCAATTTCAGGACCCTAAACTGGAAATTGAATGTAAAAGAAAAAGAGAGAAAGAGAGGAAGAATACGGAGATACTAGAAGTTTTAACATGGTTCGACTAAAGTCAATTTGACCCCTACATCCACAGCTTTTATTACTTTTTACTGACTGTTTTATATCTAATGATTGAATGTGTTATATATAATAATTTCATCCCCTTTTATAATGGTTGGGGGGTTACAGTTTGAATGTAAATCTATAACTGATAAGTCTTATGACTTGATTAGGATTACATAATAGATAAGGGTTGATGGCGATAATAGACTCTCATTAAAGTAGGAAACTGAACAGATTTCCTTAGACTGTTGGTTGTGGATGCATGCTCTAATCTGTGAGCTGAGCCTTGTTCTTATCAACCTGAGGTGGTTACTTTAACCCATGTTGATCAATGATCTTAGCTCATATTTAATGACCTGATATCTTGGTCCAATGACCTCAATCCTAAGAGAGTTGGGCCCTTATTAGCCCAGTCCATCTATTGGGCTTTTACTAGCCCATTTGTGCAATTCCAAAAATATCTACAATAGATTGTATTTGTGATTAGCCATTATTTCCTAATGAATTTTTCACTCAATGAGTTTCTAAGAAACTCACTCTTTTTTTCTAAATATTTGTTAGAGTCTGAGGTTACCCCTGCTATCTTTCCTCATCCAACCTAACTTGAGCCTGTGATGTTGATTTGTCACGGTCAATTAAATTAGAAATTTATAAAATTGAGTTACCTAATTACTTGTAGCATATGGCAAACCCAGGTCGAACGCAAAGATCATTTGTGGATGGTATCACTCAAATTAGGAGATGTAAATTGGGGGGGGGGGTTGGCAGAAAACTAATCTAATAGAAAACTAACAAAACATGCATAAGCTAAAATAGAAAAAGATAAACTAACCAACTAAGGGAATTAACTTGAGATTAATTCTTCCTTAATCACTAAATATTCATCTAATTGTTGTTAATCATAATAAGGATCCCTGAAATGATTAATAAGTTCAATGTAGAACTCAGTCACAAGCAAACCATCAAGATCTCAATGCAATGCTTGGTTTTC
>JANHAO010018589.1:0-13549 GCA_026873985.1 Saraca asoca
GGAAAAGATAGACAAAAACTACAAGTTAATGACTAATTAAGAAGTAAAATCAGGTATTTTTATAGGTACATTTTCTACTTATCATGTGACGAACACCAAACTCTTGCGAGGACCATTCCAAGAACTCACATCCAAGAAGCGCTAGCTATGCACTAGACCCTTGTGTGAACTGATATGACTACACAATCTGCATGGAAACTCAGTCTCGTGTCGGCGATGATGCTCGAGCACCCTGATACTTAAGCTCGACCTCAAGGGCATTCAAATGCTCGTGCTTTCTGCTGATTAAAGTGAGTCGACATGATTGACTAGTCATGCATATGGCACATATCCTTTAAGTCGTAACTTACTTACTTAAGCGTATTGACATAAATTTTACTTTTAATAACTAGGGTCGATTAACCCATTAAACACTCCATATAACGATTATCAAGTTATGATTTTGCAAGAGTTAGTCACGTTGCCATCGGTAACCAATGGAACCGTCAGTGTAATGAACTTGCAAAGATGAAGGATATAAACATAATGCTTGAAGTTTTATTAAAAGACCTCCTTCAATGGGGCATGTTTATATCAGAAGATCTGATATACAAGAACAAAGCAAAAGCCTAAAGCTATTAATTCCACAAGGGAGGAGAGAGCCAACCTTCCAGAGATAAACTCCAATAAGATGAAATACCAATGAACATGGCTGCTCCTACTTATAGTCCTCCTCAGCCAATGGCTCCTTTCCTGACTCGAACATAGAGCAATTCAAAAAGGATTCAAAAATTTGGTTGGCAAGGCTGAGCCTCATAAAAAAGCCATGAAGAAGTAATCCAAGATCCGCACAAGACTTCCCAAGAGCCAACAAGAAGAGTTATGCAGGAAAGCCACGTGCAACAGGCCGTTCACACCTCCAAAACCTCTGTAACAAACCATACAAGCCCCAAAGACCGGAAACCAAGCTCTTAGAAGCACAGGGGGCTTAACTAAAGCATCCATCAGACAATCTCATAAAGAAGCAAGAGGAGCTTTACAGGCTTTATAAACTAGTCTGGGTTCTTCGAGTGACCCAAAGGATATTTGGTTGTCCTAGATCGATCAGTCCAGAAAAAGTGAGATCGCCACGCCAACGGCTAAAAATTGCGTACGATGAGAAGTATGGCTAAAGCAAGGGAAATGAAAGTCTGAAAGACAAAAAAGACAACATGATAGTTTGAATGTGAAGACTTGTCCATCTTGCAGTATAGGAATTTTCTGGAAAGTACGGGTTGGGCCGGCTGAAGTCCAGTAAGAGGCGTAACCAACTAGGAGGAGGCCTGAATTAGAAATCAAAATCGCTCACTGAGGATACCAAGCCATCTGGCACGAGTTGAAGGCATTGAGTGACGTCACGACAGGGAGCGCAGCTCGTTGGGAAGGCCTTCAACTCGTTAGTGAGAGGGCTGTCACTCCAACCGTCCTCGAGGAGAACAACTAGGCGAGTATAGCGAGGCTAGCTAAAGCCTTCAGCTTACCCACCAGTATAGCGCCAGGTCACAAGTTTAGCGAGCCAGATGTATGTACGAAGTCCAGTTAATAATCAAGGACACACGTCTCTAGCTGACAGATCAGCCTCCAAATCGACACATCAGTCCTCTCGTAGTCCGACAATGATTTTTCTGGCATTAATTGTCCGACGCCAAGCATTAAATGGCCAGTGCGATGAAAATAATCATTCTGTTATTTATAAAAATTACATTTGTAACCTTTCCTCCTTCTATAAATAGGAAGGGGTGGTCATTGTAATAGGGAGAGGGGAGGAATTTGCATGCAAACACTCTGCCGGAACATAGAGAAAGAGTACTGTACATAGTGAGAGAGCACTGCCATTGTAATCAAATAGAGAAAAATAACTATGAGTTGATAATTAAAATTAGTGTGGACATAAGGGCTAACTTGGCTTTAGCCGAACCATGATAGAAACTCCTGGTGTCTGCTGTTCTTCTTTTCTTCTAGTGTCTTTCTTTTTTACTTTCTTTCATATTCAACTTGCAGTCTGGGGTGATATTGGACACAGATCTGTTGATTGGATTTTGGTATCAACAATAGCCATGTTATAATATTTCCTCAATAATTATGCAATTTCAAATAATATTATATTATGAAACTTGACATCAGTAGGTCATTTAAGGCTTCATAATATAACACAAAGATTGAATGCTACATTCCTAAAATTTAATATTAATAGTGTATTTAAAATTTTAAAAATATAATAAGTAATCCTAATACTCATATTATCATTAACAAACTATGTTAATAATATTATAACGATAGGGCATATACATTACTAACATAGCACTCTCTTAGATACAATTGCAAAATTTAATTTTAGGAAAATTTTATGCAATTGATCCCATGATAGGTGAGTACATAATTACACAAAATTATATAGCATAATATAAGCAAAATTAATTCTTACATAATTTTACAAATTACACACAACAATCCAAAAAATATTCAAATGTGTAAAAAACATTAAATCAATCTACAGAAATTATATACAATAGTATAATATGTGAGAATCATACAGTAAATTTTTTACCAAAAAACATGAAACTAATGCTCAAATAAATAGGATAATAATTAAATAAAATATTTTTATTTCTAGAAAATTCTAAAAAAAATTAAAAATAATAGTCCAATATGTAATAAGCATATAATAAAATTTTTAGACCTAAATAAAATTAAATATTTACTCAAATAAATTGAGTAAAAAAAAATAAAATATTTTTATTTTCATAAAAATCTGAAAAAATTATCACTAATAGAGCTTGGAGAGTGAAGCACGGTGGTATAATTTTTATCACCATCTGCCACCTCTATGATGACATATGGCTCCACGCACCACTGATACGAGTAGCCAGCTATATATATAATCAGATTTGATCCAGTAGTTTGCAAACTCCTTCAATTCAATTATTTTTTTAATAAAATTTTTGCACGGGTTTCTTTATTCACATCATTCTTCAACAAAATCCTCTTCTTAAATGGATATTAAGAAATTTTGGAATTGAACACCTTTTCAACAATATTTATTCAAATTGTTTTGTACCTTTTACACATTATAAACTCTTGAAATGCAACTACAAATTAAATTGAAAAAAAATCTTCAAAATATAATGAGTTTATAAATTGAATTTTCCCAAAAAAATTCTAGTTGTATCAATTCATGATTTCACCTCAAGAAGGTTTACACAAAAAAAAAAAAAAATTGTAACCAATTTGGAAATACATAAAACCAAAGTTATAACCAAATCTCACATTCTCATATCCATAATAATTTTACATTATAAATTATGGATTACATAAAATCCCAAAAAAATAAATAACATGAAAAAGAAAATTGGACTCTAATTCCAATTGTTAAAATAACATGATAAATTGAAATAGCCAAATAAATACTTGTATTGAATCATGTTACAAAGCATCATATATTTACATATAAATTTAATTAATAATAATAAAATCATATTTTATGTTATTCAAAAATCTATTATAGCAAAAGGTTTTTAAGATATTCACTCCTTATAATCCTATTAGAAAAAAAGGAAAAAAATTATATTTGAAATTTTACTGGAATAGTTATAGTTTTACTAGAATATAAGCAATGATCTATCTTATTGTAATCCTATTGGGTCAACTGACCCATCATTATTAGCTAATTATAAGACTCACATTATTAAAATGCATCAATAACTTAGATGTTATTATCAATCTAATAATTTGATTACATAATTAATTAATTTATAATAATTAGATATTGTAATATTAATTTAATCCAATAACATATATGATTTAATTAAACTATGGTTCTTTACTTAGGAAAGTTCTAACAGTATTTTATTATTTGCGTTCAAGTATATAATATTTTTTACTTTTAAATATCTAATATAAATACGCATTTTTATTGCATTTATATGGGGTCAGAATACTAATCTCCAGAATTCGTCCCTTGCATATATTGTAAGGAACCATTTGCTAACAAACGATACTATACATTAAAATCTAATATCTTCGGATCATATGTTTCTCTATTTCTCAACAGCGTTTGCTGCAATAATATTTGTGGTCTTTTAAAACTTTATTTTTTAAATGAAATATGTTGAATACAAGATCTTATATGTTAAGAATGTATTAAGTGATTTTTGGTCTTTAAAAAAAAAATTCATTATGTTTTATTCATATAAATTGTCAACTATTGTTATAGGTTTTTTCTTTTTTAGAAAAACTTACATTTTATTTATGTATTATAATCCTATTTTTAATGTGTGTATATATATAATTTAAAATGATAAAGAAAAGATAAGATATGGTTTACGTCATTAATATTTTTCATCTAAATCTAACAAATTTTTTTACATATTTATCTTCTTTATCCATTAAATTAAAACTCTTTGCTTAGAAGCTTTGTCTTGAAGTTATTTATCATCAAATCTATTGTTTTCAAACTTAAATCATCACTTTTTTTTTAAGTTTTTTTATTGGAAAGATCAAACTCATTTTATTATTGAGTTTTAATTTAAATTTTTAATTTTCATCGATTTCCACATGAATTTTTATAATTATTTTATGATTTGTGCATGATAAATTATTTTATTTCTCTTTACTAATGTGTTTTTTTTTAATTTTTATTTAAATTTTATCATTTTAAATCATTTGATCGAGACAATGGAATGTGGATTCTATTTTTGACACAAAGGACTTTAATTTGAAGAATTGATTGCTCATTGTTACCCTTATTTGTTCTATGTCAAGCAAGTGAAATTGATGATAGAGTTTCTAGAAAGAGAGTTTCATCTACAAGCATATAATTAACACATGATAATTTTTATTAAATTTAAATAAAAATAATTGTCAAAGTATTAGCTACCCAAATATATTAAGTATTTTTTACATCACATATAAATACATTAAAAATAAGGTGATATCTTATATAAATAAAGTGCAATTTTTTTTTATTATTAGGATTGATGGAGGCTTATGACGAATAACATTTGTGCATAACCGCGTAGAAAAAACCGACAAATGACAATTATGATTTATGAATAACCGCGTAGAAGAAACCTCATTACAATACAAGATGAGGAGCGTACGTGTTGGTTCTAAAATTGCCCAACAAGCACGGGATGAAAGGAACCGGCAGCACCAAGTCAACTGAGACAAAGGGAAAGAAAGGGCTGGAGCGACATATAGAGGGACATCCGACCTAGATTAGATCCGGTTTCCCTGTTTTATGGTTCCCGGAAAATTTTCCTTCCCAATCTTTCTTTATCCGCGAGATTCCCGCCATTCACCTTTCTTCGTCGTCGGAAAATAACACCCAATCACCTAATTATTTAATTTCTTACCTTCTAATTTTATCTGCTTTCCCATCAATTCCTTACATTCTTTTTCCCTAGAAAAATTTCTACTTTTTTTTTTTTTTCTGGAAATTGCAGCTGTTTCTAGCTGAGCAAACATAGCTGCCGTTGTTTTTACTCGATATTTTGTATCAAATTCATTTCATTTTTTTTTTTTTCAATTGCTTCCCAGTTGTTGAATTATTTTTCAGAAAATGGACGAGTTTGGCGTATTAACTGAAAGGTTTGGGCTGAAACCGCAAGGAAAAGCAGCTCCAATGGCATCATCAAAGCGATCCACCAATGACGGTAGTTCTCAAACAAGAACTTTTTGGGTCAATTCGGGTCTAGACCCCAAACCTTACAACTATGGATCCAAATCCACTTCTGGAAATTCCGGTTTTGATTATGATTCGTTTCACAATAATCAGAACGGGACTTTTCAATCCAATGGCAAGAAGAAGACTCAGAATTTCGGGGGTCTCGACGATGGCTTTGATATCTTAAATGGAGTCAATAAACCGGCTTCTTATGTGAATGTCAGCAATGGCGGGATGTTTGATTATGATTCGATATTCAGTGGCTCGAATGAATCGGTTTCTATGTCTTCGTCATCGCGTGCTTATGTTGATGATATATTTGGTGGAATGCCTGGGTCGAAAATTGACGATGTGTTTCCAGCATTTGTTTCGCCGCCCAAGCAGAGTGTTCCTGTTGATGATTTGCTAGATAAGATTAACGGGCTTGGGGTAAAATCCAAAAGTACAAACAGGCAAGGGTCTGAAGGATTCTCCAAGAGAGCAGCAGATTTTGAAGAACTGGTACCTGGCTTTGGTAAAAGCTCAGATTTTGATGAATTGATACCTGGCTTTGCAAAAAGCAGTTCTCTAAATAATCGGTATGGAACATTTTATTGCTTATTTTATTTTTCATTTTTATCGAGTATAAACGCCCAGAGAGTCACAGTAGAGGCCACATAATTAACAAAAATGGTCGTCTTTGGAACTAAGTCTTTTTGCATGCTGTAAGCTGTAAGCACCGTAACTCCTATCTTTGTAAAACTACGGTTACAACTGTTTAAGAGATATAAACTCATAAATGTCATAAATGTTTACTAGCAAATTGTACCTCCTAAACTACGATTGTAACCTTTTCTGACTGACCAACAAGGATAGTAAGGGCTTCTAGCAATCTTTCAGAGGTGCAAGTGTTAGGTGAGAAATTTAAGTTACTAATGGGTGCTTCGAGATATTTTCAGGGATGCAGTCAATTTTTGATCTCTTCCCATTTAATTTCTTATTGCAATCTAATGCAGTTTTGTTGCATCTGCAACAGATTTAAGTGTTTTGTCTCTCATTAGGAATTAAGATGCGCCCCTTAGCCCTTTCACTTATAAATGTTGTCATTAGTTTAGTCTTACTATCTCTTATCTACAAATCTTCAGTAGAGCAACCACCGAGATGAATAAGCCTCAAAAATCAACTGTCACTCCTCATGACGACCCCATTCTAATATTCGAAACAGCTTCAAGCACAGTGTCTTCAGAACCATTACTGGACCCACTGGAACAGATTAGCAAGTTTAGTAATTCTGGAGATACAAGAGGCAACTCCAAGAACGCTACATCGTTGAAGTCTCCTCCAAAACCAGCAACAAGAGTTTCCACATCAAATAAAGGTTATTCTTGATCCCCATGATAATAAATGCGAATAGCAGTGTATCTTTTTTTTTTTTTTTTCCTTTCACCTCACAAACTAGGCAGTTGTCTATAATGTTTAATGCAGTGCATGACTCAGTTGTATCTTCAATAGATGAACTTGAGGACTTTGCCATGGGTCGAGTGCATAATAAAGCTGGCAAAAGGTCCAATATTCATGCTGGTGAAACCGCACAAAAGTCAGCATCTAATACAAACAGAAGTAAAGAAGCTCCAAATTTTGCAAGAGTAAATCAATCAAAAGGCGTGGATGATCTTGAATCCTTTTTTGGCATGGGTTCTCGATCAAGCAGTGTACCAAAGTCTAGGACTACAACTTCGGTAAAAGCTATTAAAATATATAAATACAATTGTTTTTACAACATCAACAGACTATATTCAGCGTTTTTTTTTATGATGCATTGCTTAGGATCATATATTTGATGGACAAATGCAACAAAAGGTGAGACATGAAGCACCACAAAGGGTATCATCTGGATCCACTGCCAGCATGAACAAATCTTCAATGATGACATCTTTTGATGACCTTTCTTTAATTTTTGATTGTAAGTTATTGATTCAATTATATCAATTTCTATTTTAGTAGTTTGCTTTACAACATATAATTATTTATTTATTTTTTGTGCAAAAGCTTTCGATTCTTCTGTATTCCAAGAAGTTGAGGGAGAAACTGAAGAAAGACGGAAAGCAAGATTGGGACGTCATCAAAGGATGCAGGAGAGAGCGGTGTGTACTGTTATTAACTTCACAGTTTTACTAGTCTCTCTCTCTCTCTCATTTTACCGACCTCCTTGTGATTTGACAAAGTGCTCGAGCAAAAATTTTTCAGTGGTAGAACTTACCAGTAAGAGGCTGTGGGATAAGAAGAAATTTAAAAAGGATAAGAGGGAAGATGGCCCATAGTAAAGGATCTGATGCCATGATACTCTGTCACTAACCACAGTTTAGAATTCTATAATAAGTCTAATATCTGCTCACCATAGATGAGATTTTATTTGCTGCATTGTTTTAGTTCTCAAATCTTAAGCTTAATTCTCCTTACAGACCCCCAACATGAGATTTCTGCGTTCTACAATTGTATTACAATTTGGGATGATTTATTATTCCATATATTCAGGCAAGAGCAGTGGCTGACATGAACCAGCGTGACCTTCAAACTAAGATGGAGCAAGAGGAGAGGCGGGTAAGCCTTTATTGTGTTTTATTTGCTTTGAGACGCATTTCAAAGGATTATTTTGGTATTAATTTCCTATATATAACAATTTATTATTCTGATTCCCCTTTTTTTTTTTAAATTATTGCCTTTTATCTTAGTAGTGTTGTTCTGTCCCTGTGTTTCTTTTGAATTGCATTACTTATACTTATTTTTGTTTCATATTCTTAGTATGTCATTTGATCTTGACTTGGCAGAAAATTGCTGAAATTGTGGATGTTGCGATAAAGCGATGGGCTGCAGGGAAAGAAGGCAACATGCGGGCATTGTTATCAACATTGCAACATGTGTGTTCTGTTACCATAAACTATGATGTGTTAATACCTTGGTGCACTTGGGGATCAGAAATATAACTTACTGTTAGTATAATCTATATTCTTATTGGCTATCCAATGAAAGAAAACATTATATCAATTCTAGTGAGAGGAATTAGAAACATGAGGTTGTCTGCCAGTGGCCAATTTTGTAGTTGATTTTGGTTAAGTGGAGGCTTATGCCTTGCTAAAACTTGATTTGAATGTTTAACAATTCTTTAAGACACCACCAATGGCAGATTTTTTCAACCAGCTTTAAATGCACAGGCTTCTGATATAGAAGAATATTGATGACTAAATTAACTGAAGCAGTGTATATAGCATAGCAAAAACACTGATATCATGCTGTTACCTTCATAATTTTTTAATTTTGAAACCTTTTAGACTAATCCAACGGCTGTAGGAAATCTCTTTAGCCTTATAGTATTTGTTGTTGAAGGGCATAGTGGTTTTCTGGCAGATTTTCTATCTGTTATTTTTTCTTAAATTGGGATGTCTCTACCCAAGAAGATACCTTTTTCATCTAAGTTGATTTGCAGGTGCTTTGGCCTGAATGTGGTTGGCAGCCAGTGTCTTTGACAGATATGATTACCTCGGGTTCAGTTAAAAAAGTATATAGAAAGGCAACATTATGTGTTCACCCAGATAAAGTTCAACAGAAAGGTGCCAGTCTTAAACAGAAATATACTGCTGAGAAAGTGTTCGACATCCTCAAGGTATCTTGCTATTTTCTTTCTTCTTTCTGAATGGAAGTAGTCTTCAATTGGATATTTTAATCCCTTTGTCTAAGATATTCTGCATAAATCTGTTGGGCTGCTTCCAACCGGACTTAAAACTATTCATCTCATCTCCAAACAAAAAATTCCGCCTTTATGCTGTTGAAATACTATGCTTGTGCTTTAGTAAATAAAAAAATTGTTTAGTATATTTATATTATTCCTTATTATCCAAAGTCCAAACAAGCTTCTTCTCCAACTCATACACAGAAATTGTATACATGAGCATCACTAACAAACTTCTTTTTAACTATTTTTAATTTAATCATTGAGATGTTATATAACTGCATGCCTCTTGCTTTTGCAAATATTTCTTCTAATGAAGATGATGACCATGCTATAACAGGAAGCTTGGAACAAGTTCAGCACCGAAGAGCTTTCTTAGACCGCTTTGGTGTTTGTTCTTGCAATGTAAGGAATCTCTGTAGGATTTACACGGATTCATATATTGGATGGAATACTCACTTCCCAGTTTATGGATTCTCCTTGTGCCATCGAAGTAAGTTGGGATAATCATTTTGCACCGATTCTTCTGCAGCCTGATGCTGAACATTTTAGTGTAATTTGAAATTTTTGTTGTTGTAAGTGATTGTGATTCAGGATTCTGTACAAATCTACAATGTTGCTTAACAAATACCTGGCTAAAAGCATTCAGTCAGGCTTCCCAGTTGCATCGATGTCAGGGGCTTTTCTAATACACTGTTATACATACATCAGAGATGTCCCGGGGTGGGACTAGGGAGAATTTAATTGCATATTGTAATTTTGACGAGGCTTTTGTCGTTGTTTTTGCTTGATTGTTGCATGCTTTCCATTTGTTAAACGGATAAAGAAATGTTCTATTTATCGTTTGAACAATTGACATTTTTCTAGCGGCGAAGACACAATCGGTGGATCATTCGGTCAGTATGCAGTATGGCTCAAAAATGCTTTTTTGATGTTGTTGTTGTTTCAAATATAATAATCAATATAATTGGAAGGAAATACTATTTTATTTATTTGTAGAAGGATATAATTTATAAAATCATTAAATTTATAATTTAATTCTTATAATTTTATTTTACATAATTATATTTTTAATTTTAAAATAATTTATAATTAAATTTTTATCGTTAATTAATATCAAATTTAATTAATAAAATTTTACGTCTATTAAATTTATGTATTATATTTTTATTATTTTATTATATTTATCTTATTAAAATTTATTTATTTATTTTTATTTATTATATAAAAAAATTACTTTCATTATTTTTTTATGAAACAAAAAATAATTTTTTATGTTATTTAAAAGGTTGAAGTGTTTTTTTTTTAAATCTTTAATAAGAATAACAAAAAAAAATGGATTATCAGTTAACTCTTGTTACTTAGATTTAATATAAATTAATGATGATAAATTAATTACAAATCATTATAAACTTTATAATATAATTATACAAAATAAAATTATAAGCATTAAATTAAAAATTCAATAAAACTATAATAAATAAAACTTCTATTAACCCTTTGTGGAAACATTACTTCTATAATTGTTTTTTGACACAAATGTTGTGGAACAATCAATTTGTATCAATTGTATTAAATAAATCTCATTTCTTATTTATTTGAAATGGGTTTGCTTTTAAAAAATTGATCATAATATATCCAACAAATAAAAAAATAAATAAGTAAAAATGGATTTGTACGAGGTAGAAAAGGGAAAAAAAATTGAATAGGCAAGTATATTAAAAAACGAGCAAAATGTTGCCTACCCGTCTCCCTCGGAAAAACTCAACCATTGAGTTAAATTGTGACACTCTGCTTCTGTGCGTACTACACGAAGAAAAAAATTGGTCTAAGACACTAAATTTTAGAAGCAATAGGTCAATGATTTTACATATAAAACTTTTACAAGTGATCATAATAATAATTTTGCGTGCCAAATTTTTTTATGCCAATTTTGAAGCATGGAGTATCAAATAATTTTGGATTGACATAAAATTTTACAGATGTCTTATACATGATTAATGCTTTGAGGTTCTTGTTGCTAGGACAAACACACCAAAAATGGGGAATTGGTGTTTAAAAACACAAATTTATATTTTAAAACTTTCCCTTTTATAAAGAGCAATTAATAAATATATGAAAGATAAAGTAAATAAAATATAAAAAGAAGCAATCTAAAGTACATGAAAAGTAAAAGAATAAGAAAAGAAAATAATAATATCGATGTATAGAGATTTGATGGTCCAAAGGAAAAACCGTTCCTTTGGATCCACTCTCTCTCAAGGGTAATAAACATCTTGAGCATTATCAATTAGTACTTTTTCTTTTGATAGTCCTTACAATCTTTTTCACTAGACTTTTCAAGGACTCATGCAGTCTTACCTTACATCTTGAGGGTTTTTCTAACCTCACACTAAGACACAATTCCTAGTTATAAGGTTTCTTACAAGTATTTCACTCACACTCAAGTCCTCATTAATAAACATTTTACAATACTCAAGAATAAAAAAAGGATTTATCTCAAAAAGACAATAATATTTCTCAAACTCTCACAAGAATAAATTTGCAAGTAAAGATCTATAAAGAAAACTTAAAAGGAATTAGAGAAGTTAGAAAGGAGGCTTCCTAGACAGGGAAGAAGATTTACTTGTGCAATTTGAAGTGAATAACGTCTCCCCTTTTATAGATGAGCTTGGCACTAAAAAGTATTTTCATCAAGTTGAGCTTCAAGTCAAGTAGCTTGCTTTTTTCTCATGTTTAGTGAGTTGTTATTTTCGGTTCAGTAATATTGGAATTGGAGCAACTTGCTCTTTTAGTTGGGAAAATAACCTTTGATGAGTTGTCACCATCAATGTACTATTAGCTAGCTCATATTGTTGCTCTTTCTGATTTTCTTCAGTTAAAATATTGTTTTGTTAGGTCAGCATGATATGGCACAAGCAAAGAGCAACCTTGCAATATCAACTTTTCTGTAGAATTGTAGAACTGTAGTGTGTCAAGTTGCAAAGAGTAACTTGCACACAATCAACTTTTTCTAGACTTTCCAAGAGAGCAAACCATTTAACACAAATATGCAAAGTTAGTATAACATGTATGCAAAGCAATTTATTTCAAAATAGTGAAATATCATAGAAATCCCAACTAGAAGAGAATTGAGAAATATGTAGTTAGCAAAAAGCAACTACTGTTGAACTACTATAAAAACATATTTTCCAATGCCATTTAAGTAAGAATTAAGTACTTTAATTGGAAAAATATCTACATAAGTCAAGACTGATTAAATCAATGCAATTTCATAGAAAAGTTAACTAAATCAATTTTATATGCAGCTAGTTTTCAACTTATATCAAATTAGCTTGATATGCATGCTCAACATAGAAACCAGGGGCAGTTAGCATATAACTAGACTTAAGGCTTATCATTTCATCTTTAGTAAGGAATAATTTGAAATTAGCCAAGCCTAGTCTGACGTTGTCATCATCTAAGTATCAAGGAGCAACTAGTTTAAAGAATTTATTTATTTAGTTTTGTAGTAGACTTAAACAAATGAATGCATTAGCATATGGATAGAAGCAATAAAACATTATAGTTTTGTAGTATAGTATACTTTAATAAAAGTGCCATCTTCAAAATCAATCTACTCAATTATTTGAAGATCACATGGGGTCCCACATTCTCCCTTTTTTTGATGATGATACATTTGTAAAACTTAAGTTAGCAAAGAGGATAAAATAAAAAAAGTAGACACAATAAAGATAGTTTTAGGTTTACAATTGTTTATCCTACTTTTTTTTATTTATAATCCTCCTTATTTCCATCAAGGTTTAGATAAGATTACTTAAGCTTGCTTTTTGCCTTTTCATGCATGATAGATATAAGTCATATCATATCTCAGTTTTAGTCATGCTTATGCTTTTTGCATCCACTTTCTCTCCTTTTTCATCATAAAAAACTAGAACGATATCTATCCCCCTTAACTATAGTTGACAAGACAAAACTAAGTCGACATACAGGCTCCAAGTTCACAATGTCAATCATGTAAAGTTTGGTGTAACCAAAGAAGGCAGAAATTTCAAAACATTTTCTGGGTAAAACATGCCTTGGCTGAACCAAACTTACCCAAAGATCCCATTGTTAGAGGTTGTACAACATCCTAGATCAAATCTAGAGAAAAGGAAAGC
>JANHAO010018590.1:0-13548 GCA_026873985.1 Saraca asoca
ATCTGCTTGGAACCAATAAAAAATAAGGTTTTATTTTGTTTTAAAATGAATTATTTTTAGATGTTGTTGGGATTTAAATTAAAATGAATTTTATTTTATATTATTTTATTTATAATTGTTATTTTAATTATATTTAATTATACTCTCAAGAAAATTTTCAAATTAATTAAGGATTTTTTTTAATTCATTCCATTTATGATAAAATTTATGTTATATAAATAATTTTGTTTCATTTTAAAATTTTATTCATTATAATGCCATCAATACATATCTTTAAATTAAATTCTATCTAAATATAAAACTTTAAAGAAAAATTTACTTTTGATTTTGTAAGATTTTTTTGGTACAACTGATTAAAAAGTCAATAATATTTATTGGAGGTTGCAATCAATCTCTTCATTCTTCTTTGCGTTGTATTAAAGAATTCTTACAAAAATTAAAGATAAATTTTTTTTAGGGTTTCGAAGTTAGTCAAAAGAAAAAATTGAGAATTATAAGTTGTAATTAGGATCAAATTAAAGAATATATACATAACTAACATATAATAAAATTCCTTACAATTGAACGAAAAATTAATTCATATGGACAACATGTTAATAATGTATATCACAAATTGCTTGTTTGTTATATTTAAGTTATGAATAAGTAAATTAAAACTAGAATTATATTACACTAGGATAAAGTGTATTTTTATCATAATTTTAACATTATTTTTACATATTAGACAAATAAATAAAAAATCGATTGCGAACAGTTTGCTGTGAGAACAAATGGGAGTTTGTTTCTCTCTCCTTGATACAAACAAGACAATGAACACTGATGTTTCGAATTGGTATTAGGTGGTTGCTTAAATTCTGTAGAAAGATTTCTGGTCTAACGTACATTTAATCCTCTTTTTATTTTTATGAAAAATATTTTTTTAAATAATCTTATTTATTTATATTTATAATGATAAGAAATTCAAATAATAAAATATTTTCTATGTTTAATATTATATCTGACGAATGTAATAAGTTGTGGTTTGTATATTATAAAGTTAATAGAAGGCTTGGAAATAGAGCCAATTGGAATTGTGTTACCAAATTAAATTATAAAAATAGGACAAACATATAGGAGAATAAATTCATTCCAATACATATTTTTATAATTTCTATGATAAAAATATTATATTTTTCGTAATTTTTTCACAATACAACTTAACTCTAGAATGTTATAATTTTGTAAAAAAGTTGCAATGCATCTTTTTTCAATAAAGATTTAGTTTATAAATTTGTCAGTAAAATTTATATACACTTACAACCTTTTGTAATGATTTCAAAATTTTGTATAAAAAATTACACTTTTTTATGAAATATTTTAAAAGAACAAGTAAAATCTTTAAATATTTATTGAATTATTACCTTTATATTCACAACTACTAAAATTTTTAAAAAAGAAAAAACTACGGAAACTGTTGATGGTCGATTTGGTAATCAGCCAACCGAGAGTTATGAAACCTAAACTGCTGTGAAAAGTATGAAAATGTAGAAAGTAGCAAGAGCAAAAAGGAAGAAAAACAAGGCGAATACAGAAGATTTTTAGCGTGGTTTGCCTAAAGTTTGTAAGACCCCTACGTCCATGGTGTTTTCTATTGGCTTTTTCTTTATATGTTTCAGCAGAGTAACAGTACATAGGCTCTTTCACTATTCCAACAGAATTGCTGCATGTTTTTTTTTTTACTATCTATGTTACAAAGATCTCTCATCCTATTTATAAAAGTAGGGAATGTTACAAGTGTAATTTGATAAACTGTGAAACTATCATTATCGATTTTTGGAAGCTGATGTACCAGTTCTTGGGGTTGACGTATCTATTGAGAGGATGTGCCTCTGGCTAATGACTAGATGTAGGTGTTCTATTCCTATCCCCTGGGTAGCTCGTTAAACAGCACGAGCTTGTAACTAGTGAGCTGGCCTTCTCGCTAGGTGACAGCTTTTGTATGACTTAGGCCTCCTCCGGTTGAGCTTGTCCTTTGTAGGACCTTCTGTCGGCCTATTCTGCCTTGCTCCAGAATTACTCATAACATTAGCCCCTCAACTCTTAGTTTGCTTTGTGAACTAGGAGTTGTGACTTGTCGACAGTCTTCATTTTGTAGTCCGTAGTGTTGTTAAGTCTTTACATTTAGCCTATTGTATTGTCACTTCAAGCTTCAATCTTTTGCTTTATCTGCTCCAGGCCATACTTCCTACTTGCATGTTTTATAGCCATTAGCATGGCAACCTTGTTTTCTTTTGAACTGTTCAATAGGGAATAACCAAATATCCTTTGGATTCTTTGGAGAGGCCAGACTGGTCTATATAAGGGGTGAGAAGTCCTTCTTCCTTCTCCATGGAGTGATATGATGGGTGCTTTGGTTAAACCCCCAATGTTTCTATTGGCCTGGATCTTTGGCAGAGTTTTGCGAGGTGTGTATGGCTTACTGAGACAATTTCTCTTTGAGGATCCTGGGAAGTTTTGTTATGGGAAGCTTTCATGGATAATTCCTCTTTAAGAATATAGGGAAGTTTTGTTACATTCCTTCATTCTCTCTCCATTTGATTTGCTGGATGACGAGACTTTTTTCCTTTACTCCTTAGTTTCCTTACGTGTCAAGCTAATCCGGTCGGTTCCACCAAGTGCCTCAAAGTTGCTTGGTGAGGGAGGAGCTCTCAACTCGGGAGGAGAAGGAGAAAGAGGAGCTAGAACTATCCGGCCTACTTGTAGGGTCAGGCTCTAAAAGGCTAGTTCCTCCTGCGTATTATGGTTGTAGGTTTGTCGGGGTTCAACTCTTTCTCAGTCAATTATAGGCTTGCTTTAATTTGTACCTTTGAATCTTCATGTAAACTCACCTCATTGAAAGAGATTTTGTAATGAGATTTTTGTTTTGTTACTTTCCTAAGTGTGTCATGTTCAACTCTTTGTTTACCACACAAGATAACACATGAGCTCTTTATGAATAGATCCCTACAATTAAATTGACGCTCGGTTTAATAACCAATTAGTTACATGAATTTGTCTTATCTAAATGAATTTGAACATTAGCGTGTCTCAGCTAGGAATACACCTTCAAGTCGCATGAAGGTTATGGATAATAGGCCACATAAGAGTTGTAAGCTACAGGTCGTAGGAAGTCTGTGCCTTATCATAAATTAAGTATCAAGGTAGGCCGCATAAGTGCTCTGTCTCGACTAGCATTAGATTGAGTGCCTAGCGGGTGATTAGGTGTGCTCAAGCTAAGACAAGGTCACAGGCTCGGTAGGTGATTAGGTACGCCCAGGCCGAGATAGGTGCTCAATGGGCGATTAGGTGCGCCTGAGTTGAGACGAGATTAGAGGCTCGGTGGGCAAATAGGTGCACCCAAGCTGAGATAGGTGCTTAGTGGGCAATTAGGTACGCCTAAGCTGAGACCAGATCGTAGGCATGGTGGGTGATTAGGTGCACCTAGGGTAAGATAGATGCTCAGATGGCGATTAGGTGTACTCGAGTTGAGACGAGATCACAGGTTTGGTGGGCAATTAGGTTCACCCAGGCTAAGATAGGTGCTCAATGGGTAATTAGGTGTGCTCAAGTTGAGATGAGATCACAGGGTTAGTGGGCGATTAAGTTCACCTAAGTTAAGACAAGATCGTAGGGTCGGTGGATGATTAGGTGTGCCCAGGATAGGATAAGTGCTCGGTGGGTGATTAAATGCACCCGCGTTGGCACGAGGAGTAGGTTGCATGCATGAGGGTTGCGCCTTTAGAATATAAGGCCACTTGAGAGTTATGCCTTTAAGTGTGAGGTCGTATAAGAGCTGTGAGCAATGATTCGCATGGGAGCTGCGCCTTTATTAGTGCAAGCTAGTCGCGATGCAAGTAGAAACTTGTAGCTCATTGCTTGTGACCTTCGATCTCACAGATTGCTCGATGTACTTCTCGTTTTATCCACTGCTCAAGTTTCTACCAACACTTGGTGTAATGACTACAGTCCTTAGTGAATGTTTCAAATGTCCAATGGTTAGGTTGTGCATGATATAAATTAAGAAAGCTTTCTTCTTTTTTATTATTCATTTGAAATCCAGGGCTCACAGACTCTTCGTTCTAACTTTCTTTGCCAATTCTATGATCGTTTGTTACCACCTTCAGCATCGTTCTAGCTTATCAGGTTTACAGCTCAAGTTTTGGTCATTGGGAACCAATTTTTCCCACATTTAAGACCTTTTCCACCATTTAGCACGGTGAGTTTTCTTTTCCTGGCTTGTGGTTTCTGAGTTTCTGTATTGAGGTTCATGTGAGTTTTTGCTTGTTTATCATCGATAAAATTTGGAATGCCGGTTGATCCTTTGTGCTTTTCCTTTAACCGTGTTTGGTTTGTTCGATTATCCTTTCGGCAAATGCTAAGGTCTTTGATTGTTGTTTGAGTCTCCTATAAGATTTTTTGGACCTTCATGGCCTAAAGGTTGGGCTTTCTATGTGTATGAGTTAGGGTCTTGGTGACTCGAGGCATATGCAATCCTTTGCATAGGATCTCTACTAGGGCAAATTTTAGCATTAGGGTAGATCAGCCTTCAACGAACTAACTACCTATTTTTCTTTTCTTGTGTAGATGTCTCCACCTCGTAGACGCTGCAGTCACCAGATAGGGAGCAGGAATACCGAATCTTCTAAAGAGGCTGAGGTGCTGCTCTATGTCATAGGGGAGGTGACCTCTCGATGTGGAGAGGTCATAGAGGAGTTCGCAGCCTATTCCAGACCTGAGGGGGTTACAGCTTGCTCTTCCTTCATACATCATCCTTCAAGTGTCAAGCTTAGCAATCTTGAAATGATAACTCAATCATATCATTTTCCAGAGGGTTTCTAGATCCTAGCCCTTTCTCATGATGACCATGCCGCCCATCCTCCGTCAAAATTCATAGCAATTAGCATCCAACATCTTAGTGCCTATTGACGGTCGATTATGGTAATTAGTCAACTGAGGATTCTGGAATCCAAAACTACTATAGGGATGTGGAAATGTAAAGAAACAACAAGAGAAAGAAGAAAATAAATAAAATGAATACATAGGGCTTTTAACATGGTTTGGCTAAATCCAGTATGGCCCCTATGTTCATGATGGTTGAATTTGTTATCTGCAGAGTTTCTCTACTCAGCTTACTAGAATTATAACACTTAAAGCTCTTTTAATATTTCAGTAGGGTTTCTATATGTATTTCTCACTACTATATTATAATGGTATCTCCTCTTATTTATAGAGATGGGAGGGTTACAAGTTGTAATTTGTTATTGTAAAACTATGATTACAGCCGCATTATGCAATAAATGCTAGGTGACAGGTAATAAATGCAGGACAAATTATTATCAGTCATTGAAAACTGGTTTTCCAGTTGAAAGTGTATTTTAGACTGCTAACTGGACATTAGTTGTTTCCAATTATGCTGGGGGAGCTCACTGTACGCTTGGTTCGCGAGAGGTTTCGAGTTCGCACTGGGCGATCTGCTGGCTAGCTTTTGTGACTTGGCCTCAGAGTGGCCGGCCCTTCTTGCCTTGATCTAGTTTTTTAGGCCTTCACTAGCCTAATTCTTAGTTTTGAGAATGCTCATAATAGTGCCAAATTCAGATTTTTGGTTCCCTATTATATAATTAATTTTTTGAATGAGCTAAAACTCTCTTCTTCTTAACTAACTCTGAATTCATATTCTAGTCTAACTTCCTTAGTGCTCATTTATCTTAGAAATGGCCTTCCCCTCCTTTGGCTAAAGTCCTTTGCAACCTCTATAGCATCAAGAGCATCGAACTCCGAGAAGGGATTTACTACGTTGCGGCCTGTCCGTCAAAGTACAAGAAAATTTTACCACAAGGGGACGCTAAAGGGAACTCTAATGTGGGAAGTTATAAGACTTGATGGTTTGATGTTTCATGCCCATCCTTGCGTCATCTTCGCAACTTCTCATTTGTGTTGAATCCCGATGAGCAAGCTAGAGGGCTGTAGGTTAATTTTTGGCGCTCATTTTATTTTGCTTCTAATCTAAGGTTCTGTCATATTTTTTACAGATGGAGCTGGGAAAGAGAGACCAGAGCTAAGAGTAGAAGAGACTAAGATGCCTGACCACTTCACTACTTTTGAATATTCCTAAAATGATCTAAATTTCAACGAGGAGCTTCTACAACCATAAGGACTCTTTCTTGCACTTGACAAAGAGCTTCTTGATAGTTCGTGGGATATTAGAGCTTGTGGGATCAGAGAGGTCACTCCTTTGAGGAGTAGAAAGATATGGGGAGACTTAATCTTACTAGACCCCCTCTTGAAATTAGGTCAACGCCTGCCACCACTTCAGCTTCTAGCCAGGTTAATTGTCCTTTCTCCTCGATGGTTGTAGATGAGATTTTGTTGGTGCCGACTCCTATTTTAGAATTGGAATTGTTTGAGGTCATGAGAGGGATGATGAGATCTCCTGGTCATGGGGAGAAATCTTCAGATGAGCCGCTCCCTAAGAAACAATAAACTGACAGAGGGAAAGGGATTGCTATTAGTTTGGAAGAAGAGTCTGGGGACAAACTAGGGGACTTGTTTGGAGACTTGGGCCCCCAGACACTGATATACTATAACTTCCTCCACATACATGTGGGCCAGGTTTTGGGGACCCATATAAAAGCATTGGAGGATGAGAAGATGCGTGGAAGTGCCCTAGTGACCATAGTAGTTCATCATTGTCTGCTGGTTAGTATCATTCTTTCCTAACTCTTCTCGTTCCTTGGTGGACAACCTAACTATTTTAGTCTTTTTTTAGAGTGCATTAGAAGCATTAAAGTTAAGAGATGACATTGTAATCTCAGAGGAGGAGCGGGGCAAGTTTGAAAGTGATTTGGTTGCTCTAACTATGGGAGTGATGGAGCTAAGGACAAGACTAGAACATTATGAGGCCTAGTTGAGGGGTGTCAAGGCTGCAAAAAGGAAGGCCGAGGATGCATTACTTCATGAGATGACTAGCTTGATCTTAAGGCTCCACAAAGTGACTGATGAGCTAAGGCAGTCACAAGGTGAGATAGAAATGGCTGCAAGATTGGCTGAGGTCATAGAAAAGAAAAAGGAAGATTCCAGGGAGAGGACAGCTTAAGTTAAAGAGAGAGTTACATGAGCTAAAGAGGAGATTACTCGAGTCAAGGAGGAGATTGTCGCCATCGTCACACAGGTTGAGGACGTAGCGGCCTCCGAGACTACTAATAGCTTTCTGTTCACTTTGTGGTGGAAACACCTAGAGATGGATTTCGCCTTTTATCGTGGAGATGTTGAGGTAATCATCCATCATTTTGTAGAGAACATAAGGGCAACTTTGATCCTCGGTGCAGAGATTGGTGGAGGTCCTCTTGCTTAGGGTGACACTCAGATCGAGGATAGATCACTGGCTAAAGAAAGAGTTATGGTGGGGGCTAAAGGACAAATGGTAAACTTACTTGCACCCCTACTAGTCCTTTAACTCGTCAGGGTCCACTTGAGCCCCTGACCTCTTCATAGATTGTGTCACTGTGCCCTTGCCCTATACTCTTATTTTGTAGCAACTCAGACATATTCTGATTAAATGATTGCCCATAAGGATAGTTATTATTTGTTTATTTATTTTTTTTGCAACAAACTTGTATGAATCATTTATCTCGAGATGAATTTGCCTAAATCCACTGCTTATTTTGATTGATTAACACTTCCAGAATTTTGCTAAGTTAAAACATCGGAACACTCTGTTAGTAAATTGTGGCTTTATATCTAAACGCTAGGTTACTCAATATGACTTCCATAGCTACTAAAATGGCTGGCTGAATTAGTAACTTGAATGCAGTTTAGATGTGTTATAGTCACATTTATTTTGAGATTGGCTAACCTAAAAAATAACATTCTGAAGATTTGTTGAAGAATTTGCATATAGGAGAATTGTAGGCATTTTTATTGAGATTAGAATAATGGTACAGAATTATAGAACTGAGCTTGAACTTATTAATAATAAGGCCAAAGGTACTCGACATTCCATGCTCAAGGGATTTCAACCCCTTCTACATTTGTCAAGCAATATGCTCTATTACCAAAATTATCCTTTATTACGCATGGGCCCTCCTAATTCAGATCCAATGTTCCTTTACTAGGTTTGTGAACTCTAGGTAAGATGAGACACAACATGAGGTCACTCATTCTATAGCTCCGAGCTTAGATTTTTCAGTTATAATGCCTCATGACTCGCTGTTGGTAGGTCATGATCCTGAGGTAAGCCATATCCTTTGCTTTTTCGATGAGGTTAAGATTTGCAACAAGCAGTTGGTTATTATCCTTTGGATTGAAAGTGGCCCTTTAGTATGAAATTACTTTGAACTCCACTGGTATCATTGCTTTAGATCCATAAACCATCAAGAAGGGAATCTCTCTTGTGGTGTTGCAAGCTGTAGTTTGATAAGCCCAGAGTACTTTTGACAGCTTGTCTACCCATGCCCTCTTTTGGGCCTTGAGTTTTATCTTTAGGATTTGTATGATGATCTTGTTTACGGCTTCGACTTACCTATTGGCCTAAGGATGGTCTACTACTGAGAAGCTTTTTACAATCCTGAGGTTGCTACAGAAATTAACAAATTGCTCATTGTTGAACTAGGTTCCATTATCTGTTATGATTTGTTAAGGGATCCCAAACCTACAAATGATGTTGTTTGAGACCAATTTCTTAATTTTGAAAGAGGAGATTTCAACTAAGTCTTTTGCCTATGCCCATTTCATAAATTAATTAATAGCTACTATCGCATATATATAGCTTCCACAACCTATGGGGAGAGGTCCGATCAAATCAAATCCCTACATCACAAAAGGCCAAGGGTTGACCATTTGTTGAAGGTAGGCTGGAGGAGCTCAGGTGACCTTAGCAAACCTTTGGCATTTATCACATAATCTAATAAGGTTAATCACATCCTGTTTCATAGTTAGCCAGTAGAACCCTTGTTGGAGTGCTTTTTAAGCTAGAAATAGCTCTCCAGCATAGTTTTCATAGTGTCCAGTGTGAATTTCCTCCAAGATGGTGCCACAATCAATCGATGCATCTAAGGAGTGGAGCTGAAAAGCCCTTTCTATAAAGCATGTCATCAATGATGCAATATCTAGCAGCATGAGCTCACATACGAAATGCTTCCAACTTGTCTTCTGGTAGCTTGTTGTCTCGTAAGTATCTCAAGATTGGGCTCATCTATGAGGTTTACGCCATAATAGTTGTTATCATGATGTCTTTCTAGTTGACGCTTGGTGATGGAAGGGTTTCCACCACTATTACACTTGAGAAATCCGCATCTTTGGCTACAACCAAGTGAGCTAGCACATCCACATGTGCGTTTTGAGCTTATGGGACCTAATTAATCTCATACATTTAAAAATTGTTAAGTGATTCTTGAACCTTTTAGAGGTAGATGGCCATCTTCGACCCTTTTGCTTGATACTCACCCTTTATGTAACAAACAACGAACTGAGAGTGACTGAAGATTTTTAAGTTTTCAACTCATACCTCTTTTGCCATGCGAAGTCCTGCAAGTGATGCTTCATATTCTACTTCGTTGTTGGTAGCTCAGAATTCGAATCTCTATGCACAAAGGATTTTATTTCCTTCTGGGCTAATTAAAAGTATTCTTGCCCCTACTTTCTACTCGCTAGAGGACCCATCTATGTAAAGATCCCACCATGGGCTTTCTAAAGTCTCCACAATGAAGTCCGCTAATGCCTGCCCTTTGATCTCCAACCTTAGTTTGTATTAGATGTCAAACTAGGCTAGCTCGATGGCCTACTTGAGCAAGTGAACTAAGGTGTCAGTTTTTTGTAGAGTCCACCTCAACGGGTAATGGGTGAGCACCTCAATAGTATGCACTTGAAAGTAAGGTCATAGTTTCCTTGAAGCGATCATGAGATAGTAAGTGAGCTCCATGGGCGTATAATTCTCCTTCGCATTCAATAGCCTTTTACTTACGTAGTAAACTAGGAGTTGGGCTCCATTTTCATGCTGAACAAGGGTTGCGCTAATCTAGGATACTTCTAAGTAGAGAATGAGCTTTTCACCTTCTTGTAGCTTAGATAGCAATGGAGCTCGACCCATATATTCTTTCAAGTGCTGGAAAGTGGTCTTGCACTTTTCAGTCCATTCAAATCTTTTAGCCTTCCTCAGGACATCAAAAAATGGCTTGCATTTGTTTGTTGCCTTGGAAATGAATATACTCAATGTTGTAACCAGACCAATTAGACTCTACATGCACTTAACCCTGGTCGGGGAACTTATGTTGATGAGTGCCTTGATTTTTTCTAGGTTTGCTTTAATTCCTCTGCTGTTAACCATAAACCCAAGGAAATTTCCTGAGGACACTCCAAATGTGCACTTAAGCAGATTCAGTTTCATCTGGTACTTTCTTAAAATTTGAAACATCTCATTTAGGTCTTTCACATGATTCTCGACCTATTTGGACTTTACAAGCATATCGTCTACATAGACTTTTATAGTCTTCTTAATTTTTTCTTTGAATATCATATTGACCAACCGTTGGTAGGTCACTCTCGCATTTTTCATCTTGAAAGGCATCATCTTATAGCAATACAATCCATGATTTGTGATGAACGAGGTGTGCTCCTCATCCTTAGGCTCCATGGATATTTGGTTGTACCCTGAGTAAGCATCCATGAAGCTGAGGAGCTGGTGCCTAGTTGTTGCATCAATGAGCTGGTCAATTCTGGGCAAAGGGAAGCTATCCTTTGGATAGACTTTATTAAGGTTAGTGAAGTGAATGCATGTTCTCCATTTCTCATATTTCTTCTTCACCAATATGAGATTAGCCACCCAGGTCAAGTAGTGAGCCTCTCCGATGAACTTGTTAGCTAGAAATTTATCGACTTCTTCCTTTAGGGCGTTAGAGCACTCAGCCGTCATTGGCCTTCTCTTTTGATGAATTGGTTGGTGGTGAGGATCGATATTTAGCTTATGTGACATAATGTTGGGGTCAATCCCTATCATATCTTCATGATTCTAAGCAAAAATGTCTGAATTTGCGGTGAGGAAATCAGCGAGCTGGGTCTTCACTTCGAGAGGCAAGTTCTTCCCCAACTGAAGGCATTTCACAGGGTCAGCCTCACTGACTCACACCTTCTTGAGCTCTTCTATGGGCTTAGTTTCTCTATTCACATCTAGGTCATGAAGGTCAAGGTCATGACTGGACTGAATCTCACTGTGCTCAGAGCTCAGGGTTCTCCACTAGAGACCACGTTAACTTTCTTCTCTCTTTTCCCTATCTTGATGGCATCCTCGTAACATTGTCGAGTTATATACTGCTTGCATACTCAACTCCATTAGGGGTTGGAAATCACGCTATTAGCCTTCTAGTAGACATGACCATATCTAGGTCATTCATTGCCGATCACCCCAACACTATATTGTACACCAAGGGGCAGTCAACAATCAAGAAATCAACCAAGATAGTAACTTGGTGTTTTGAGTCCCCTATAATGATAGGAGCCTAACCTATCCTATTGGAAATATTGCATCCCTGGTGAAGCCAAAGAAAGCCTCAGGTGAAGGCTTTAGATGGCTTTCGCTTAGTCCCATTTGTTCCAAAACACCCTTTATAAATAACATTTACATAGCTGTCAGTATCCAGCATGATCCTTCACACTTTGGAGTTGCTAACCTTAGCCCATATTACCAGAGCGTCATTGTAGAGGGATTGGATTCCTTATGCATCATCGTCTACAAAAATGATACATTTAGAAGTAGTCGTGGCTCTCTTGGCGAGTCTCCCAGATTCATAACTCATGAATAAGATAAAGCCCGCACTCCGCACATAGCATTCATGTGACCCATGTGAAGTGTTGGCAATATGCGGTCCACCATGTATTGTGAAAATGGTTTTCACCACAACTATTTGCTCTTGATCAAATTGTTAGGATTGCTACAGTGTTGACTGTTGGGAGCATTGAGGTCACTGTCTTGTAGGTCACACTACATAGTCTATTGAGTGATCTTTTCTAATTAGATCTTCAATAGCATCCTTAAGCGACCTGCATTCATAGGTGTTGTGCCCGATGTCATTATGATAGGCACAAAACCTACCAGTATCCTTGTACCTTTGTGGAGTCTTTAGAGGCCTAAGTTATTTGAAATCCTTTCTGTGCTTCTCTATGGTGTATATCCTCTCTGGGGTCTTAAACAGGATACTATATCTTTCGTGGAAACCTTGAGGCTCAGGTCACTCCCTTCTGGCTTTCTTCACAGGTTGAACTCTGGCTTCATCATTCTGACCTATTTTACTTTTCCTGCAATTGCTCCCTTTCTTGTTCTGGCTGAAAGCGGATGATAACATAATATTTGACACATCTATTTATCTTCATACTTAGCATTTTAAGGTCTTAAATGCTTAGTTCCAGCTATGCTAACATGTTTTTATAGTATGGAGTCAATTGGTAACATTTTGTAATTTTCTGCATTTTCAGCCATAATTGAGTAGTTTCTGTAATTCTTGCATAACTTGAGATATACTTATACAATTGATGTGATTCTTGTCTTTTAGGAAAGATAAGAGATAGCTCTACAACTCTCATGAAGACTACAAGAGTTGAATCCATCATTTGGTTATCTGAATTTAGAGATGAAGTTACCGTAGAATTCTATCTCTCAGGCAGTCTGACCTTCATGCCTTCAGCAGACCATATCTTGAGATATAGAGATCCAATTGAGCTGAAACTAAGCTCAAATGGAAGCCAACACATAAATCTACATTTCATATGAAGATTCTTGAGCTAGAAACCTCATTTTGGGAGTCAAAACTGGGCTGCAACCTGGAGGAAGAGAAGCTACAAAAAATGGGCCTGCAGAATTGGTTTTTTCTTGGCCCCAATTGGCATCCAACTAAAGCCCATTTGTTCACCCCTTGCTCCAGCCAACTGGAAACCTGAAAATTAGTAAAAAAAGAAGAGAAAGCAGCCTACTTTGAGCCACCAAACACGCAATGGTAGAGGCTGCCATCCAGCTAGCCCATTATGCCTACTTTCCAACTCAACATTGCTGTCTCCTTTTCTACCTGGGAAAGCCATTTTATTTTGGCACTTTCTACTTTAGTTTTTGCTTTAGTTTTTTTGGAGTAGTTTAGGTTAGTTTCATGAGGGCTGAGAGTAGCTTTGCTCTCCCCTTTTTCTTCCATTTTTCTTTGTGATTTTCAGCCTCCATGGAAGGCTAGCTGTAACCAAGTCCAAAGGGCTGCAACTTTGAAGATTAAGGAAGAGGTTTTGTTCCTTCATTCTTACATTTAATTGTTGGCCATTTCTCTCATATTTCCTCTCTATTTTACTTGTGAAATCTGAATGGAATGACTTCATGATGTTTAAATCTCAATAGGATTGTGGCTTCATGATCTACATTAGGAAGAGAATAGGAAAACTAGCAATGCATTGAGTTTTTGATGTATTTGCTTGTTGGATGAATCTTGACTGCTTAGGATAGATTCATTAATCATTTCAAGGCTTCTTGTTATGGTTTTCATCAATTAAATGAACCTTAAGTGA
>JANHAO010018591.1:0-13544 GCA_026873985.1 Saraca asoca
TAATCTTTTACAAAGACCCATCCGAATAAAAATTTTTCAATTTAGTCCTTACAAATTTTCACTTTAGTCCCGGTCCGTTTTGGCCTGCGGACCGATCCGTATCCGTGCGGATTTGGTCCGCTTGGACCACGGCCCGTTGGACTTGGTCCGTTTAGGCTCGTTTTTAAACGGGCCTAATTTTACTAAGTCCAACCCGCTCCAAGCCTGCGGACTGGTCCGCTTGGCCCGCGGGCCACTAGTCCATTTAACAACCCTAGTTAGCAGGGTAGCACTCTATTTCAGATTCTGGGCTTAATTTGACATCCAAAATGGCTAAACTAGGCTTTTACTCTTCATGATATTTTTAGAGCTTTCTCTTAGATTTCCAAAGATGTAAGAATCATTCAAAACTGAAGTCTAGAAATCAAGATACACTAAAAAACCTGAAACAATATGAAATAATGCCAAATTACCGAATCAATCTAATCAAGCTTAAAAATTAACCAACCCAAAAATCTACTACAAGTATCTAATTAAACACATAAACATGGCAAAAGATTAAGTATAGAAGGGATATAAATATGCATAAATTGTGTTCATCAATTGCATTAAGAATGGTATTGAACATAACTTCTTTTCGCCTAGAATCCCTAAACAAAATGGAGTTATTGAGAGGAAGAACAGTTGTCTAAAAGAAAAGAAACAACAAAAATCATGCTTGATCACAGTTCTCTCCCTGAGTCCTTTTGGGTGGATATGGTAAATACCATTTGCTATGTTATGAATAGTGCCTTGATTAGGCCCATCCTTAAGAAAGTACCCTATGAGTTATATAAGGGAAGAAAACCTGATGTATCACATCTTGATATTTTTGGTTGCAAATGCTATGTACTTAATAATGTTAAAGATAACTTTGGAAAATATGTTGCCAAATCTAGTGAAGCATTAATTATTGGGTTTACTAGCAAAACTTTTCAAGTGAATAATAGGAGAACTTTGCAATAAAAGAATTTATTTATGTTACTTTTGATAAATCTACTTTTCATATGCATAAAGTTGATGATAATAATGAGCATGTAGATGTTTGGTTCCTTAAGGAGTTTTAAATAAGCAACAATAAATAAATAAAGAGAAATAAGGAGACAAAGAGGACAAAGATGATGATGAGGCTTCTCATATGGACATTACAATTGAAGAATAGACTAGACCTCCACAAAGAGTATGGAAGATCATTGAAAGCCATCCAATTAACTAAGTATTTGGTGATGTATCACATAGGGTAGCATACAATACTTTAAGAAATATCTATGATCATGTAGCCTTTCTTTCTCAAACTAAACCTAAAAATATTAATGAGACTATAAATGATGGACACTAGTTTTTTACTATGCAAGATGAGTCAAATCAGTTTAAAAGAAATGAAGTTTAAGAACTTGTGGCAAATCCCAATGATCACACAATTATGGGAATTGAATGGGATTTTCATGAGAATGGTGTCATTGTTAGAAACAAAGTCTGATTAGTGCAAAAGGCTATAACTAAGAGAAAGGCATTGATTTTGATAAAATATATACACCTGTTGCTAGGCTAGAAGCAATAAGAATGTTATTAGCATATACTTATGGAAAGGTTTCAACCTTTATGAAATGGATGTCAAAACTACATTCTTGAATGACTTGATTATGGAAAAAATGTATGTTGAACAACTTCCAGGTTTTGAGATTCACCTATTTCCTAATCATGTCTATAAGCATAAAAAGGCTCTTTATGGTCTTAAACAAGCTCCTACATGTTAGTGTGAGCTCTTGAGCATATTTCTTATGAATAATGATCTTTTAAAAGGCAAAGTTGGCACCACTTTGTTCATAAAGCACAAAGGCAATAATATCCTATTTGTACCAATATATGTTGTTGACCTATCTTTGGTGTTACTAACAAGTCTTTGTGGAAGGATTTTGCCAATATCAAGCAAGAAGAGTTCAAAATGTCCATGATGGGAGTGCTAAACTTCTTCCTTAGTCTTTGATGAACATGACTTATGCATATTTTATATCCCTTTATACTTATTCTTTTATCATGCTTATGTGCTTTAATTGGATACTTGAGATTGGTTTTGTGGTTTACTAAGTTTTTGTGCTTAAGTGAATTTATTCGATAAATTTATACTATTTCAGTTTTTTAGGCATATCTAGAGTTTTAGACCTCAGTTTTGGGTGATTATTATGTCCTTAAAAAGTTAAAAGAAAGAGTTAAAAATGTCATGAAGAGCCTAAAGTCTTGTTCAGACTTTTTAAAGGTGAAATAAAGCTTAGAAGATGGAATAGAGTGCAATGCTACAATCCATATCTGATTTCAGTGTTTTCATCGTAGTTGGAGCTTCATCCATAATTTTAATGCAAACTTAAGCCCATTAGATATCTAAGATTCAACCCTACAACTTTCATGAAGGGCTCGAGAGTAGACTACACCATTTTGATTTAATTATATGGCTATGAACTTAAGTATTTAAATCTATTAAGAGTTAGACTACTCTAAAAAGCTATCTTGGTGTTTATCCCATATCTTGAGCTGGAGACAAAGTTTTAATACAAGGTTATGGCCATTAGAGAGCTAAGTGGTAGTCTTACAATTCATATGAAGAGTGTCACATCCAAAGAGGACGTGTTCTAACCCTAAACCACAGCTCAGCTAAGAGGTAGTACATTAAACATATAAATATATAGTTTAGCCTTATTTGTAACATCCTTACCTTTATTTTTTATATTATCTCTGATTTTAGGAGGAGCGGAGCTGTACTAGGTTAAGACTCCAAATTTTAATCAAGTTTTCTCTTTTCCTTTTATTTTTGTAATAATGTATAACTAAAATCATCTCAATCTAAAGGAATTTCTAGACCTTTCCTATTTTTGATTATGAGACTTGTCTTAGTTGTCAATTCATTCCGATTGTGATTCTCTTCATTATCTATTCTTGCTACTTATAATTGTTATGGATGTTGATTAGGGGGCTAATTAATTAATTGTTCGAAGTGATTCAATGTTAGTTGAACTCCTATAGGTAATTTGATTATTTATGGTTGTTTAGTTGTGAGATAGTAATAGGATTTTGACAAGCTGCTAGGGTAAGTCAACTTTTTTTAGAGAATTAAGGGTAATTAATTGGATTGCTACTGGGATAATTTAGTTAATTCGACTTAGTGTTTTTAGGATTTAATGCTATTAGTAAATTGGTTAGGGTGCTAGGCTTTAATTGATTTAACAATAAGTGTTAATTAGGTACTAGGCTTGGTTGATTAGTTTAGGGAGAAATTAACAAGGTTTAATTTGATGTTTAGCTTAATTATTACCTTAGCTAAGCGATAAAAAAAAGGAATGAAACATTAGTGTTAATAATCAATCAATGAATTGGTTGCATGAGTCATTTGAATTGAGCTTTTCTCTTTAGTTTTCCCTATATCTTGTTTTTTTGTTATGCATTTAACTTGTTTGTTTAAATTCCTAAATTCCTAGTTTAGATAACACCTACCCCATATTTTATTATATTGCAATACAAAGGAATCAATCTCCAGTCTTTGTGGACATGACTTGGACTTAGCCTAGTTGCTAATAGCTTTAGTAGTTTAATACTATTTTTGGGGACTCTAAGTCAACCAATCAATAGATGATATTTTTTGAGCCAAACCAACTACAGAAAAAAGTTTTTCAATAGATTTGATATGGAAAAAACAAAACCTTGGGGGACCTATGAGTACTTCAATAAAGCTTGATCTTGATGGAGGTAAAAAGGTGGATATTACCATGTATAGAGGCATGATAGGTAGTTTACCCATCTTATTGCTAGTAAACCTAACATAATTTTTAGTATGTGTATATGTGCAAGGTTTCAAGCTAATCTAAAAGAACCACATTTGATTGCTATTAAAAGAATTTTAAGATACCTTACAAGGACACCACATATGGGGTTGTGATATCTTAGAGCAAGTTCCAGTTCTTTAGTGGGTTATTCCAATGCCAACTTTGCTGGTGGTAGAATAGATCAAAAGAACACTAGTGGAATTGTTAATTTTTTGATCATTTTCTAGTCTCATGATATAGCAAAAAGCAAAATAGTGTGGCTTTATACACCACAAAAGTGAAGTACATAGTTGCTGGTAGTTATTACACTCAAGTCCTGTAAGTGAGACATCAATTATCGGACTGTGATTTGAATTTTGAGAAAATTCCTATAAAATGTGACAATACAAGTGCCTTTAACCTAACAAAGAACTCTATCATGTTCTTTAGAACTAAACATTTAGGAATAAGGCATCATTTCATTAGGGATTATGTTCAAAGTGGAGATATTGCCCTTGAATTTGTTCAAATTGATTTTCAACTGACTGATATTTTCACTAAACCTCTTAATGAAAATTGTTTTGCATTTATAAGGAGGGAATTATACATGTTAATTACCTTGGAAATGAGTTCTCTTGATTTGATATTATTATTTCTATTTGTATTAGTTTTTCAATAATGTCCATTACGTATTTTAAATTATTTTTGAATTTGTTTAAATTAATTTCTCATTAAATTAATTACTGACTTAAGCATCAGAGACTCCCTTTATTTGTTTTGCAAATGCCATAATCATATTGGGTCTTTCTAGTTATTCAATGATTTTGGGTTATTTGGAGTTAAGATTTATGGTTTGATTTTAGGGAAGTTTGGAAAAATTGTGGATTTTTTAAGTTAGGAGTTGGGCGATTCTACTTGCAAAATTCATGTGGAACAAGGTGATTTGAATCATAGTATTTAGCTAAGTCTTAAGTGCTTTTTAAATGCTTGCAATTCAACTCGTGAGTCAACTTATAAGATCTTCATTAGCTTGGCTTATTTGTAAGTCGACTCGTTGAAAAATTTTTGCTTCGCAATTTGAATCCTCTAAGTTATCTATATATTCTCCTAGTACATTTTTGCCACCATGCTTTAGCCCCCAAATATTAGCTTACATTCTCTCTCTACTAAACTCTCTCCCACCTTTTCTAATTTCAAATTTTCACTGATTATTTCACAAAATTCCTTCTCACAAATACTTTTCCATCAAATTTCATCTGTTCTAATTGACCAAAACCTCTAGTTTCTGTCAAAAATCCCCAAAACCCATTCTTCCCAACTTCCTCTTTTCTTTATCTACAAACTCATGGTTGATAACTTTGGCACTCAAAAGAAGAGAAAGAAGATAATGAGTTATAAACATGTGGCTTGAATAAATGTTCAAACAAAAGAGAAGAAATTCTTTCCCAACAGTGAATCTTATGAAAAGTATGTCACTTTCAAAAGCAAAAAGGTTGAACCACTAAAGTCTTAGGATTTATGTTTTCTAAATGGTAATAACCTTGAATTGAAGAACACCATAGAGATACAATCTTATGAATTTGTCACTTATAGTGTCCACTCCTATCCTAAGCTTGTTTAGATATTTTATGCAAATTTGGGTGTTAGTAAAGGTCAATTGTTAGTCATAGTTATGTAGAAAACCATTGATTTAGATGTTAAGTTGTTATGCTAGCTATTTGATATGAATGGCGAAGGAGAGTGAGCAACCACTAAGGATTTACAAGACTATTCTAAAGAAAAAGTCATCAAGCTATTATTTCCCAATTGTGCTCCTGTCTTCCAATTTGAAAAATTAATTATTATTGGTTTATCAATGGAAAACTGATTGCTATACTTTACAATTTCTAAGGTCATTCTTCTAATAAGTGCAAATCATACAAATATAGCAAAAGATGAGCTGTTTCTAATGTTGGCAATAAAAAAAGATATCTATGTCAACATTCTTTATCTTAAACTAACATACATAGGTCCTTTTGGAACTAAGGGTGATGCACACTTTTTACCGTATGGTATGCTTCTCACATAGATCACCATAATTTTCAAAGTTTCTATATGGCTTCAGCAAGAAATAGAATATACCAATAACACCACCCTTCTTGGTGAGAAAAATATGCACCAAATAAGTCTTGAGTTGATGAATGGAAGGTGAAAAAGGACTATTTTTGCTAGTGATAGATCTTTCATTAATGCAGGTGGTTCCTTTTCATCTACTAGGGGTAGTGATTTGTAAAATTAGACTTTAGCACTCATAAAGCAGATGCAAATTTAGAATAATCACCATTTTGCTCAAATGGAAAAGAATTTCAAGGAAATGCATGGAGATCAGAAGGAGATTCATGTTATGCTGGATCATATACAAGAATGTTTTGATACCTTCAAAGCTAACATGAATCTTGACATCAAAGAACTCCATGATTAGTTGAACAACATGAAGGGATAAATCAATAAGATGAATGAATATATTATGCCTCATGGAGAGTGGTTTTTGTTGTTTAGTTATTGCTTATAATTGTTTCCCTTGGCTCCTTTTTCCCTTTAATATGACTTTACTTCTGTCATTGCTCATACTTCATTGATTTGAATTACTTTGGATTTTGGAGAATTTCATAGTTATATTTCAATTTTGTTTTTGGTACTTTTATATCTTTGTTCCATAATATTTTGATGGTGCCAAAAGGGGAGAAAATATAATATTTTTGATGCCTTGGATTGCTTGGTGAAGACTTAGTTTAGGCTTAGGATTAATTTGATGTAAAAGTTATGATTTATTTGAGTTTAGCTCAAAGTTTTAATTGATTTTAAGAAGTATTTGCCTTAAGGATTTGTATCAATATTTTTGGAAAATTTCTTCGAAAGTATTTCTCCTTGTTCTTATATGATTTAGCAAGTTTTACACTTGGAAAATATGCTTTTGATTTGAAATAAATGTTTTGAAATTGTTTAGAAATATTTTTATCCAAAAATTTTCAAAACAATGATTTAAATTTTACAAATCTTAGGCTCGTGAGATGAATTACATCCCTTTGGATTATGCTAGAGAGCATTGCATTATAGGTGATTTGATTGTAGGTTTTAAACTACACACTTAAGTTGAATCTTAAGCCTTTGAATTCTTCCTGAGAGCATCACATTACAAGCAATTCAGTTTATAGTTTTTAAGTTGTCCATGCAAGTTGAATCATGCCTTCTTGAAGTAGGGCACATGAGTTAAATTGATTCATGAAAGTGAATTTTTAAAGAAGGAATCATTATAAAAATTTGCATTTGAATCTCTTTATCCCTACTTTTTTTTCTATATTTTATTTTTTTGTCCTTTATACTCTTTATATTCATTATTATTCAAGTTAATGTTGAGTAATTAATGTGTTGAGTTTTAAATTATTAGGGTTGGTTTATGAGATTATTTATTATTTGTTTCCAAAGTATTGAAATTATTTAAAAATTGAAAATAGATTTTGAAAAATAAGTTGAAAAATTGTAAAGTCCTAAAATTGATTCACCCCCTCTTGATGGAATCCTTGGCTACATCTTTCACATTGGTAGGCAACAAGCTTATCAAATGAAGCAAAGACAAGTAGAATAATAGAAGTAGTTGCATAATTAGGTTTTATATCTCTTTCAACTTTGAATTGAACAAGAAGCTTGCATCTTCAAAGAATTAATTCTTAGCAAAATCCACAATCATTGTGTTCCATGAAACAACATCTTTATGAATGATGTTATAAAATATTACATATGCATCATTAGACATCAGTCCACACATAACATACATTGATAATCAAGCATTTCTAGTAAAGGTATCCATTTCAAATCTAGATTTAATTACATAGGCATGTACACTTTTTACATCAATTTGGCTTATGAACTTTTTTTTATATATAATTCTAATATTCTATGGCATGTGACATATTTATGTATGCAATAACTTTTTAAATTTAGTTTCCTTTACCTTTGCTTTCTTATATGGCTAAAGATCAATGTGGGGTTTACTCTGTCTAGAGAATTGGTTTTTCAAACAAGTTATAGGAAGGTTGTATAACCATTGAGTCTTAAAAAGTTCACAGATATCTCCAACGTTTGACAATTGTGTGCTTTAATATAATTTGACCAAAACTCACTCAATCAATATGTTTCCTTTATATCTTTGAATTTAGACTTATGTGTTTGATCTCAACTACATCTATTCTTATAAGGTCAGCTGTTAGTGCAAATTGGATTTTTGTTTTTAATGAGAAAATTAGCATCCTATTCCTAGATATTTTCTAAAAAATTGAAAAGAATATAGTTAGGACTCAAAAAATGCCTTCTCTAAAGTCTAAGTTGATGTAGTCTACGGGCCAAAAATAAAGATCACAACATTTATTATGATGCCTATTAAACATATATTGGAGTGGACATATAGGCTATTGGGTCCATATGGGATGAAGTACCATAGTTGACACCATTAAAAATATGGCTGTTGTCTTGCATTGTTTTTGACATAAGGAATTGGAATTTTTTATTTATATTTATGGGAAGAATTGTTTGAGTTGTGTTGTGAGTTGGTATGTGTAACCATTTTTTAATTTTATAATTACTATTGCTAGGTAGGTAGTTGTTATCAAACTGAAATTTGCTTCCATTATTTTTTTGTTTCCTCATTTAGTTCACTTTCTAGACATTCCAAGCACTTATTATTTAATAAGCTGCAGAATAGATGTACTTAACAGTAGGACACTTTGTATATAACCAATGAAAGATGTTTTTATTTCAATCTCCATATTTAATTTATCCATTTCCTAATTTGTTAATCATCAGAGAACTGGATAGGATAAAGCTTCCTTATATGTTTAGAGTGAAGAAAACAAATCCTGAGGAAAGCATAGTAAATTAGACATGCAATAAAGTACATGGTTCAAAGTATTGATTTTGTCATTTAAAAATTTAAAATTATCTCATGGAAATGGACCTTTTCTTATTTAATGATGGAATTATTAAGAATAACATCTTTTCTCCTTTATTTTTATTTTTGTAAACTTTAATTTCATTTAATAATAAATAGTTCCTACAGAATCGCAAGCAATCATTACCAATTATTAAATTATACAATTAATAATTACACAATATTAATTTAGTACTCTAGTGAGATATACTTAATCATCTAATAAATAATTTGAAATTGAATAGGACAAAATTCTAATTTCATAAGATGCAATATAATTTACAGATTTGAGTACATTCTAGTATAACATGTTCCTTCTTTTTATATTTTTCACAAAATAGATTGAGCAATTTTTTTTCATGGAAAGTGAACACATTGTGACATGTTACTTCTTATTAAAGAGTATTCTATTTAGCATATGCAAATAAGAATTTCCCATAAGCAAGCAAAAATTCATGAATTGCCTTATTGCCTAAAAATAATAGACAAGCAATTCCTTGCAAGTCATAATTGCCTAAAATTCTTGAATTGTGATTAGAAAATATCAAACTTTGTGAAGTAAATAAATTAAAGAATAGGTATCACTCTGTCTTACTTGAGCTCATTTGTTGTACTGGACTTTTTATTCTGAAATTCAATCATAAAATAAATCCAGAATTTTCAAAAATGATATAAGAACAAGTTTGACTATGTATTCATATATAACCTCATCTATAGCTTCATTAAAAATACCTATATCTTTGAAAATGTGTTGAATCATTTTCAATCAAAATTTACAAGTAAAAGAACTTCACTTCATGTAACAATCTAAATTCAATTGCTTCATCTATCTTGAAAAAAGAAACTTCACTCATTAAAAATACTTTTAGGTTGAACCAAATGAGGTTACTAGTTACCACACCGACATTAAAGATTTTAGCATTTCTTTACTAAAATCAATTGCTAGATCTACATTTCCTAAAAATAAAAATTACTATATTATTTGAATGACTTCAAACTGTATTAAATCAGACTCAATCCCAACTACTTACAAATACAAACACATCAACGTTATATACCTCCCAATCACCTCCAACATATAAACATATGTCATTTTTAAGAATTTCATCCAAAATAAGGAACCAAAATTTACCAGATCCATAGATATTGAAAAGTGGTAACGCCATAAATAGTATTTGAAATGTCAATTGTATATTCCTCAAGAATATGAAAGTTAAGCTTTTCAAATAATTTAATTAAGAACCTTAAGCTTGTCAAAAATTAGACAACAATATTGTCACATCCCCAATTTTAATAATGTAATTGGCAAGAATCATTAGGCAGTGACCCATAAACTCATGGGTATTTACTTTTTATAAAATCTTTTTATTTTGAGAATCATAAAAACAATGTTGAAAATATGATTGAGTGTATTTAATTCAAAATCTTTGACATGCAATATTTAAATAAAAATATTTCTTTGAATTTTGAAAATAATTATAATCCTTTTTGTAAATCGTAAATCATAAAATCATTGGATCTTTATTTGGCTAAGCGGACACAATTACTAAAAAGTGACTAAGGGAACCGTGTACCTAATTACATGCATATTTAAGATGAAAAATCTTCTTTAATTGAGATATTCTCAAGAATTCCAATAACTTGAAATTGTTAATGAAATAGGTGAGTACAACTCAAGTACTCAGTGAACAAAAAATTCTCAACCCAAACTTTGAAATCATTTTGGGTGTACATTCATATATAACGTGTACCATAGAGTATTACATATATAATATATACATATAAACATTCACGTGTATCTTTAATCCTTTTTATCTTATTAATCTTGCTTAATCTTTCTCTGTGTGTTCATACATGACATGGAATCTCATCTTATCTCTTATCATGTCCTTGTTCACTCATTCACAACAAAATTATCTTATAGTCTGAGACATAATCAATATGAACAAAGGTTATCACGAGGTAGCAAAAAGTGAGACCATTTGGTTAACCAAACATTACACTGAGAAAGGTGATTAATATTATAGTCATCTGTGGGATTCGCAAATCAACTATGCCATGTATTGAAAAGTGCTATCTCGATAGCTAACATGCATGCATTTGGGGTAAGATTGATTAGCCACTCTTGTAAGATACAACAATTAACATGTCTTTTACACACTAATACTATGCAAGTTAGGGGTGAAAAGTGAGGAGTTGTATGCACCTAATGAAAAATTGTATGGTTGTATGCCCCCAAGACATATCGTGTGGTTTTATGCCCCCCAATGATATACCTATAATATGTGTCCTTCTACACGGCACCCGTCTCATGATTCACTGCCTCTATTGACGAAAAAATCTATATGCTCAACTCCTAGTGCATATAGGTCTTGTCTTTGCTTGCTTTGTATTAGTTCATAAACACAATCAAGTCTTTGATACTCTTTTTCTATTACATGGATTTCTACCTTTGTTGACTCATTTATTCTATTGTTCCTATTAGAGACCATCTTTACTATCTTAAACCTAAATGTATGAGAGAGTTTTGTATGAACACAAGTTATAATTAATTTTCTAAAGAAAGAATGCTAATGTCATAAAAATTTGTTACATATATGAATGATATCAAATAATAAAATTAATAAGCTTTTTAAAAGATAAAAGATCTACAAAATATATGAAGCTGATGCAAATTACATTTTCAATGAAAATATGGAAAGTATAAATTTGATGTAAAATTATTAAAAATTATTATTCATAACAAATCTTGAAGTTCATGTCACTTCAAAACATGAAAACTTGAAAACATAAATATATGAAATCATGAATTATGAAAACATGTATAGCTGGATTTCTAGGAATATCCAACTAGGACGTGATCCTATTCCCATACTAAGCTATAGGCTAAATCTCCCCATACATACATTCAATATTTCAATCATAACACATAGTTCAAATGACAAATGTATATCCTAATTTTCTAGTCTATTCTATATTCCTATTTCTTTTTCTTTGGCTAGTCTTACTTTCTAACGTTTCATGTAACATATTTGTATCTAGGTCTTGTCTTGATTCTATTCATAATTATAACACATCATGTTTAAGATAATTCTAACATCCATTCATAATTTCTATTCTTTTAATTTCTTCATAATTAATTTCTATTTACTTAAATCTAATTTCTCACTTCCTATCACAATAGAAAATATTTGGACTAGTTAAAAAATTATGATTTGGCATAAGAAAAAGAAGCCAAAAGGGTAGAAACTTCTACTCATTAGGTAGAAGGAATCTTCTGCATTCCTAATCCCCCAATTCATAGGCTTCAAGCGAAAATTATGACATAGGCAATATCTTATAACTTGTGTGAAATTCACTAAAAAAAACCTAAGAGATTGTGAATGTGAGAAAAATGAACATGTATTGGCTTTCGGTTTGATTAAGTTACCTTTGATTTGTCAGATCAGATCGGGGATGCATTGGGACTTTCTTCCATAAGGGTTTCAGCTTCCTGAGACCTTCTGACTGCACTAGGATTTGGATTCCTTGAATTGTTAGGAAAATCATATCTAAGCATATCAAATATGTCGATCATATATATCAAGTATGTGTAACAAAAATTTAAAAGTTTCCCTAAACCCAGATCATGTTATTTCTAATTACTTCATAAAATAAGGTAAAATTCAAATAGCCCTAAGGGAGTAATTTAAATTATACTTTCTCAAGAGATGTTCTCAAAATTCTTAGTCTTCAAATCTGAATTTGATCTCTAAGTATTTCCACAAACAAGCCACACTATCAAATCCTTCATATTTTATTGGACAACTTCTTCGAATAGATTTCCAGCACTAACAATGATCCATATGAACTAGTTTGATTTAAAGCCCTTATCAAGTGCTAATGTTTGATAGAGTAAGAAAGTTAATCACTTAGCTTAAGAGGTACTAGCTCTCCAAGGAATCACAATTCACTAGGGTAGGGTTGAGTGTTTGAATGCAAAAAGGAGATGAATGAGATCACAGGAATTAGCACATAACACATGTGCTAAGGCTGAAAGCTCTTACTATTGTAATTGGTTTGGCTTCTCTTTTCCTTCTATAGGAGAGTTTATAGTACAAGCAATAATGAGATAGCTTTATGAATGGCCACAAGCTAGGGCTACTCCTTTGCTTGTGCTGTCCATTCAAGTCGTGTAGCCTTTTAAAAGAGTTTATACTTCTTAACCTAATACTCCCTCATTTGTGTCCAATAAGCCCAAACACTTTTCTATGAATCCATACTCATAAACTCTATTTTTGTAATCATCTTGTAATTATTTTAATTAATTTAAAATAATTTTTAAGTGAGTAATCATTGACAGGCTGCCGAGACCAGTCAAATTACTAAATTTATAAGCCGGATTTCCTATTCTACTTGCAGTATAAGGCAGCCCAGGTCGAGCCCTTGGATCTTCTAATATTAACAATCAAATTAAAAGATGAATAAGGGTGGTTGGTTTACAGCAGCTTAAATGACAGGAAAGCAAATAAGCAGAAATTGTTACAGAATGGCAAGAGATAACCAGTCCAAAAGAGTCACTGAACTTGAGGTTAATCAATCATTAATCACTAAGTGTTCATTCAATTATTGATCATATTCTTGGCCTTAAATCATACATAAAGCCTTAGGATGATTGATGAACCATTTACTAGTTAAGCACATGGCATTTGGTTTCAGCCAAGTGAACAACTCATCAAAAGCTTGATTAATTGCTTAGTTCTCCTATCCTTTTTCTATGGTGATTATTA